>PJEM01013643.1:12799-23128 GCA_004023845.1 Helogale parvula
CCCCCCCCCCCCACCCCAGGCATCTTAGAGCCTGCGGTTAAACTACAAGACTTGCCCTTCCCCCAAACCCCCCGGGGACTCCGCTCCTGCACCCCGACTACTTAGCCAAAACCAGCATGGCCGTCGGCATTCGCCCACGGTCAGCTGCTCTCCTAAACCTGAGCTGGGCCACCCCAAAGCCGGAAGGGTGCCTCCGTCAGGGCACCTCCGACTCTATTCCACTCAGCATCTGCAATCCGCCTCGGCCAGGCCGTGATTTCAGGGCGCACGGACGCAGGGTCTGTCCCCCTAAGCTTTGCGAAAGAGAAACTGAGGCCCAGGCATGGATGGGCTGGACTGCACACTTCGAGCTGGGCTGTGGCGCTACCAGCTCACAAACGCCACCATCAGCCGAGCCCACCCCGTGGCCAGGACGCGATGAGACAAAAACGCAAGACCCCTGCAGAACCCCGCACGACTGCCGGAGAACAGGGTCCCCGTGCAAAGCGCACACGTGCCAAACGCCCCTTCCCCGGCTCCCTCCCCGACGGCCGCTCCCTCCCCGACGGCCGCTTCCCAGCCTCGCTCCAGTCGTGCCCCCGCCGGGAGAGACGACCCCACGGCGCCGGCCGGCGCGGTCCGGAGCCCAGCACCGAGCGCAGCCCCAGCGCCCGCCCCGAGGGGCCGCCGGCCGGCCGCTCGCGCTGGAGGACGCCGCGGCCCAGGGCGGCGCCGGCCGCACACTCGCGCGGTCGCCAAGGCGCTCGGGCCCGCGCGGGCCGCCGTCCTCCCCGCCCCCTGCCCGCAGCCGCGCCCTCACCTCGTCCAGGTCCACGTAGGGCCCGGCGCCCTCGGGGAACATCTCGTCCACCGCCGGCTTCATCTCACCTGCGTCCTCGCCCGCGTCCCCGGCTCACTTCCGGCCCGCCCGACGCCTCTTCCGGTGAGCGCGCGGCCGCGGTGTGTCTAGACGCCGGAGGACCGCCGACTCTATGGTCTCCCGCGGGTCGGTCGGCGCACAGGGACGCTGCGCAGGGGCTTGGACGTGGTCCGCGGCCACGGATGGCTCGGCCCGAGGGGCCTGGCGCAAAGCGCTGCCCACGAGATGCCCGTTAAAGGACGTGCGTGTTCAGAAAGAGGCGGGCGGTTGACAGAGGGGCGGGGTGAAGGGTGGGCGACAGTAGGGAGGGGACCAGGAGAGGCGCGCAGCTTCAAGGTGCAGGTGCGCGGGACGGAAAGTCCAGCCTGGGGACACAGCCAAGGACACCGTCATAACGTTGCAGGGGGCAGAGTGTGTGCGGTTGTCAAGTCACCATGTTGTGCACCTGAAACGAATAATATTGTGCATAAACCATGCTTTAAAAGAAAATGGGAATGGCCAACGCAGTGAGACGGCAGCCCCGGAGGGGAGCGAGTGTTACAAATCACACACATACCTACGGATACATGTACATACGCGTATGGCAAGGGATTAATATCCAGTGTATATAAAGAACCCATAACACCCATGGGCAAATGACTTGAAGGTACCTTTCCCTGAAATCGATGTTCAAATGGCCAAGGAGCACATGAGAAGAGGCTCAGCACCACTAAGCATTCGGGAAACGCAAATCAAAACCACAGTGAGCCACCGCCTCGCACTTAATGGAACAGATACTATTTAAAACCCCAGACAGTAACGCGCTGGGGAGGGTGAGGGGAAGTAGAGCGCGTGCACACTGCGGGCGGGGCAGGGAACTGATGCAGCTCTCGTGGAAAACGGTATGGGGGGGGGGCCTCAAAAATTACACATAGAAATGCCATTGATCCACAGTCCCACTCTGGGTGTGTCCCCAAAGGAAGTGAAAGCAAGGTCCTCCTGAGACGTTTGCACACCCGTGTTCGTCCAATTCACAATAGCTAAAATGCGGAAGCATCTCAGGTGTTCACGGATGGGTGGATGGTGAGCAAGGGGTGTTCTGTACATGAGATGGATGCTGTTCAGCCGTAGAACGGAAGGAAATGCTGACACCTGCCGCACGAGCGAAGCCTGAGGACGCTATGCTCAGCGAAATGAGCTGTCACGCGAGTTCTCCATGCCTCCACTTACAGAAGGTCCTACAACAGTCAGATTCACGGAGACAGAGGCAGGTGGGCCGGCGTGGGGGTGGGGGCGGGGCTGAGGGCTCAGTGTCTAGTGGGGACTGAGTGTCAGTCGGGGAAGACGAGAAAGTTCTGGAGATGGATGGTGGATGGCGCAGACGGATGCACAACAACGTGATGTGCCTAGCGCCACTTAGTCCCGGCGGTAAATGTGATGACGTGTGTGTCTCATCGTAATTTTTTAAAGCACGTGTCGGGGCGCCTGGGCGGCTCAGTCGGTTGAGCGTCTGACTTCGGCTCAGGTCATGATCTCATGGTTCGTGATTTCGAGCCCCGCGCCAGGCTCTGTGCTGACAGCTCGGAGCCTGGAGCCTGCTTCAGATTCTGTGTGTCCCTCTCTCTCTGACCCTCTCCTGCTCATGCTCTGTCTCTCTCTGTCTCTCAAAAATAAATAAGTGTTTAAAAAAATGTTTTTAAATACATAAAGCATGTGAATGAGAGAAGGGGGTAGGAGGGAGGGGGAAAGAAAGGGAGGGGAGGGTGGGGGAGAGCATGAGATACTTGAGCTAGACTTCTGGAAGCAGGTAGGCTTGGGGGCTGGGCGGCAAGAGAAGTGGAGGAGGGGAGGGGCAGGGCAGGGAGACAGGGACTAAGCCTGGCTGGAGGGGCCTGTGGCCTGAGTAGGCAGCGCGGGGCTCAGGAGAGGCGAGGAGAGACTGGGCGTGTGGGTGAGTCTCAGATGACACGTGACACGAATCACTCAGAAGATTTCAAGCAAAAGACCAAGGAAGCCACGACTCCATGGTCACCGACAGACTTCTCTTCTGGGTGATTTTAAAACAGAGGCCCCTATTCCCATAGAGGGGTCAGACCTTCCAGGAAGGCAAGATCCGGGCCTCCCCAGGGTTCGGGGCCTCCCCAGGGACTCGGATATTCACGGGGTGGCAGAACTGGGGATGCGAGGTGTCACCGAGCACTTAGTGGATCTGGGTCATCCGTGGGGCCCGAATCCCACCCATGTCCTTTTGAGAGTGGAAGGAACCCTATCCATGACTCCCCAGGACGACAGGTGTGGACGGCTGGGTACCAGGGCACATGGTCCCCCAGGTCACCAGCCACCAAGACGGGGTGAGGGGGCGGTGGCCATGGACGGTGCTTGCTCTCGGCGAGGAGCTCAGTGGTGGGGGGCTGGGGGCGAGGGGGCTGAGGGCGTGGGGCAGGAGGTGGAGGGTCTCCCGTGAGGTCTGCCTGTGAGGGGGAATCCGGAGGGGTGTGGAGAGGAGAACTGAGCCTTCTCATGCAGAGGTGAGCAGGGAGGGTCACAGCCAGATCTGCTTCCGAACTTGGAGTGAGATGCCCTGGGGCCGTGAGGTTGGCAGGTGGGGGGCTGGCTGAGGGGAGCCTGGGGGTGGCGGGTTCTAACTCAGAGAGGAGGAGAGCAGCAGGGCTTCTGAAGAAAGTCAGTGCCACGCAGCTGCCGCCTGAGGACACGGTTCCGGCCGGGGCGCCGCACGACCTTCCCGAGGGCGCGCAGACTGCGGTCCGTCCCAGGGCCTGCACACAGGTGACCTGGGCCGCTGTCCATCAGTCTTGCCCCCGCTCACAGCGTGACGTTCCGAGTGGAGTATGAAGGCGCTCGCAGGAGAACGGCCTGCTAGCTCACGACACGGAAATCCTGTGGCCAGTGTGTCTGCTGTCGGCTGTTTGGTTGAGGCCCGACTGTCCCCACTGGGAGCTCAGACCCACCCTCAGCCTGGCGGTCATATGAACCGGAATGTTGTGTTAGTTTACGGAAGCCAAGTTCAGACTGGCTCTCTGGTCTCCCTCCCACCAGCCACGAAAGTTTGCAAAGGGACGTGCAGGTTAACTTACGGTTTGTATTTTATTATTTTGTATGATACTACAGTGTCATAATCATTTTTATATGCATATTTTTGGGTTTCGAAATGAGTCATCTGAGTTCTTACTATTCCTCATGGGGAAAATCGCTTTGATATACAAACGCCAAGTCACCGGCCATGCCCTGCTGGCTTTCCCCACCTCGACTTCCGCACCCTGGGGGCCCTTCGGAGGCTGGGCCCCTGCTGCCCTGAGCTGCTCTCAGGAGTGCACCGCGGATAGGGGGGACAGGCGGGGCCCCAGCCCAGGGGCGCCCCGGGGGGCCTGGCCGCTGCCCAGCTCAGTGGCCACGGGCAGGGGGTTTGGGGGGTGGCTGCCTGGATCTGCGTCCCATCAGTAAGTCAGGCAGTGAGTGCCCTGCTGTGTTTGCGTCAGCTCCCCCTGCACCCTGGGGACCTACAGCCCCTCCGAGGGACACTGTCCCCCCTGCACTCTAGGAGACTGTTTCCCCCCTGCACCCTGGGGACCTACAGCCCCTCTGAAGGACACTGTCTCCCCTGCACTCCATGAGACTCCTTCCCCCCTGCACCCCGGGGACCGCAGCCCCTCCCAGGGCGTTGTGAGCTTCGCTGTGAGGGTGACAAGTAAAGCAGAGCCCTGCGACAGAGCTGTGGCTTATTTGTCGAGTGGTAGCAAACATGACCTGACTGGAGCTGTTTCCTGAAAGAAAACCACCAGCATCTGTGCGTCTGAAGTGAGTTTATTGAGCTGTGGATCCCGGCTGGGGCTCAGTCCTGCTGATAGGGGACATGGAACCCCAGGGTGGTCCCCAGGGGGAAGTGAGCGAAGAAGGTGCGGGCCAGATCCTCGATCTGGGGGTAGGCCCCCAGGGTCTGGAAGTACTGCACGTAGTTCCAGAAGTCCGAGGTGGAGAAAGGCCAGTAGGGCATGGCCGGTGGCTCGGCATAGGGGTCTGAAAGACACAGCCATCAGTCTCCCCCTCCATGGATGCCTCTGGCAGGTGGCTGGTGCCCAGCGGCCCCATGCAGAGAAGGGACCCTCCCAGCTGGGAGCCAGGACCTGGGCTGTCCCTGGTCCTTCACAGGAGCATCCCGGAACCTTGCCATCTGGGTGATGACCTGGGTTCTGCCTCTTGGGACTCATGGTCTAGGGGGGAACAGCTCAGGCAGAGGAGAAGAGGGGAGAGGAGGAGAAGGAAGGAGGGGCAGGAAATCTGACTCCTGTTCTGGGAGCATCCTGGTGGGATTTCAGAGGGGACCGCAGCCCCCAGCCCTGGAGTCCAGATGCCACTGCCCTGGGGTTGGACTCGGTGGGAGGACCACGGGGTGAGTCTAGGCTGGGGATGAGACGCCAAGCCATGGGGGCTCGGAGGGTCTCTCCTGCCCTGTGCCGCCCCAGGTGGCTGGAGGGCAGGGCCCAGGGAAGAGGCTCTGGCCCCTCGGACCGTGCAGCTTGGCCTTGAGTGCCCCAGGGCTCCTGCTTCCTCTGCTCAGGACAAGAAGCCAGCTCCCACCCAGCTCCCTCCTCGGACCCCGCCCCACCCAAACCCACACCAGAAAAGACCAGGAGGACAATACCATACCTCCCTCCTCCTGCACCGGCTTGGTCCCTGCAGAGGAAGAGAGAGCAGTCACCCCACAGAGCCCCCTAGGGCAGGGCCTGCCGCGCACGAGCTGCCCTAGTGTCCGGGGAGGTGGCACAAGGGACGGCAGCCACTCACCGGCCAGAGGCCCCAGCAGGAGGCAGAGGGCCACCCCTTGCACCAAGCAGGACTTCATCTTTCCCAGGCGCGTCCTCCAGCAACGATGGGGCTCCGGTTCACCTACAGCACGGGGAACCCGGAGGCTGAGACCGGCCACCCGTGGGGGCCCCAGCTTCCTCCCAGCACCCCTGAACCGGGCAGCTCCCCGGAAAACAGCTCTGGCGGAAAAGATAAGCTCTTGGTGTTTTCACAGCAATTTCAGTTTCTGTGGCTTCAGACCTTGGTCCTGAGGCTGAGTCCCACCTGTCAGCCGGCCGGCACTTAACGTGGGTGCGACCCCGCATCTGCCCCTCCGGAGCTTACCTTGCAGTCCTGTTGCTCAGCCTCGGCCGGATGGGAGGGACGTCTGTGGCCGGCCTGCAGGCTCCTCTTTATAAAAAGTGGGAGGCAAGGAGGCAGACGTCACCTTCGTGAGCCGTCAAACTGAATATTTCATCCCTGGCCAGGGCACTGAGGGCTGCTGTGACCTTGCTGGCAGTGGGATCTGGAGTCCACTTGTGGGAATCTGATCCAAAGATCAAATTCGGAGAAAAACATCTCTGCACTAGGGATTTTAGGACTGAATTCAACACCAGGACTCGAACGCAATTTCCTCTCTGCCGGGAGAGAAAGCCTTTCTCGGTGTGACAGGGGGGCTGAGACCCCCCCTTCCAGGAACAAGGCAATCGCAGAGCCGGCCCTGGGGGAACAGGCAGGCAGGACAGGACCCTGGGGAGCCACGAGCAGCCTCGGATCAGCACCCCTGGGGACGGGACCTGTTGAGCACAGTCCCTGCGGGAAATGTGGGCGTCCAGCCCCACTTCACATGCAGACCAGGCCTTCCTGCTCAGGCACAAGGAGGAAGTCTGTCGTCAGGAAGGCAGCCCTCCGGCTGCAGGCACACCGAGGACGACTCCTAGGGTCTCTTTGGGTCAGGTTGACTGCTCTGATTACCCCGGGGCTGCCCCTCGAGCCTGCAGCCATGCCTTGCGGCCCTGCCCGCAGGGTCTCATCGCCCACAGAACCAATACAACTGGGGTACTGGTGTGCGGTCTGGCTGGTGGAGAGCAGATCTGTCTTCATGATGGATCCCAGAGTCCCCAAGTCTTTGAGCACCTGCCTGGACTGGGGAGCACACGGTCTGGCGTCTCAGCCTCCTGCACGGGCAGGCTTTGCACAAACAGTTAGAACGGCTCCCGGTCACCCCTCGAATCCAGAATCTCAGACAAGTGGGCCCAGGCCAGCACTGCGGCCACCTGCGCCCTGAGCTGCCCCGTATGTGTTCCCAGGCTTTGGAAGACGCACGGTGTATGCGGAGCCCCCGGGGCACGCTTTGTGCCTCACCGTCTGAGTCACATCTCAGCCTTGGAGTCTGGTTGCAGATCTGGAAACAGAGTCATGGTTGGGGTTGGGGTCAGCCCCTTGCAGAGGACAGCTAGGGGTCGGGGACTACAAGTTCTTTAGGCACGGGACCTAACCTACCCGGTGGGGGGAGGATGCCTCCTGGCGGAGGAGACTCAGCAGGATTTAGGGGCTCAGGCCTCCAGCTTCATCAGTCTCCCCACACGTCCCTGTCCAAGCGATGAGACACTCATTCCTGCCCAGCAAAGCCCTGCCCTCACACAAGATGTCCTCAGAGAGCAGAAACCCAACTTCCCTTGTGAGCATAAGACCCACCAGGTTAGACCTCGGGTTTTCTTTTCATTAATCTGGACTCCTTGCCTGCAAGACATAATTCTTTTAGGGCAATCGTGTCAGGGTCCCCAAGACTGATTCCCACCCCCCGCCCCAGACTCCGCACACTCCCGGCTGGGATTCTCAGCACGGAGATGGTAGGACATGCACGGGGGAAGTCGGGGGACCAGGCCTGAGCTCCGAGGACCCCTCCCCGTGGACTCAGGCCACCACGAGGTGCCCGTGAGAGACGCAGCGCCCAGGGGTTTTATCCGGGGCTGGGGGCGGGGCCCCCTCGGCCTGGTGTCGATTCCGGAGGCCCAGGAGGAAGCCGGTTCTCAGCACAAACCACGCTGCACCAACGTCGGGGGCCTGGGCACTCTCCCCGGAGTTCCGGCCGCGGGCCCCTGGCAGGCGGCGTCCCCGAGGAGGGCAGGGGGCCTGCTTGCTCACCCTTTCTGCACAGCACAGAAGATTCTGGGTTCCTTAGCTGCTCCCTCAGCTGGGAATTTTAAGCTCTGAGCTCATCACTGTCTTTCCCCACATTCTCCAGCCCGCTGGAAACTGCCAGCCACCCCGCAGCCCTTCCTGCCTGCTCCCACTACTACGTGGTCTGAGGCTCTCTGCAGCCCCGTGGCTCCGTGGGCGGCGGCGCCCTGGACCGCTACAAACAGCACCATGGTCAGGCCGGAGAACCGATTCTAGATTTCATCCGGAACCTGACGCCCTAGGGGCGAATGTCTCCGGGCTCCGGTATTCTACCCCCTGACCCCGGGTGAGCTGTGGGACAGGAGGCTTACTGCAGAGCTAGGAGCACGGGGCGGGGGGGGGGGGTGCTGAGGAAGCCCCCACCCATGGCCTGCGTGCCTGTCGGGCGGGGCCTCTGGGGCAGGCGGCGGCCTGCGGAGCTGGGCAGGGCGTGGAGGGCATAAGGACCTGCTGCCATCTCTCTCCGCGCCAGAGGGCGATGGCTCACCGTTTATCAGTGACAGCTCCACGTCCAAAGGTGAGGGGCAGTGAACCATTCCTGTGATTCAGGAGAAAGGAAATAAACTACATGTGCTGTCTCTTTATGACCATTTTCCTAATTTAATAAAAAGCCTGCCTTGAAAAACCCTACAGGGAATGAGCAGTGATGACGCTGGGTGCCAGAGCTACGGGCATGGGCGGTTATTTTTTTCTTCCTGCGTGTACGTCTCCTCCTTGGCTCACCGCTGCTGTGCGGGGGAGAAACCGTTACCAACAGCCTCCAAGAGCTCTCCGTTGCCAGCGATCTGACCGGCTGCCCACGTCTGCCACAACCACGTGGCCACCGCCACCCACCCCCACACCTTTTCTGTCTTCCTGCGGCCCTCAGGCCACTCTCCCTGGCTGGCCTGTACAGAGACCTTCCTTAGACCCACCTGGAGGGCCCACCTGGAGATTCTCCCCTGTGGATGCACAGAAGCCTCCAAAGCCCGTCCCCCCTCCCCTGCCCTTAGCAAGAAGCAGCCCCGGCTGCATGAGCCGGGTCTTGGTGGACAACGGTCTGCCCCCAGGCCAACTCTGCAGAGACTCGGGTGGGCGGTGGGCTCTGCCAGCCTCGAGGGGCGGTGGCTGGCCTGGAGCCTTCTGTCCTCTGCGGCTTCACCCAAATGACCTCTCGCTGAGGTCACCGGGAGCCACAGACGCAGACACCCAGGCCCTGGAGAACAAGGGCCAGCCCACCTCAGATCTCCGGGGAGTGTGGGCGGGACTCCAGGGCTCACGGCCTTTCCAGCCATCCCAACACAAGCCAGAGCCTTGTTCATTATTAAGTCCTAAAGCCATAGGTGCCCCTACCCATGAGCTCCCCTGGGCGTGCCTCCCGGACAGGCCTCTTCTCCGACCCTTCCCACAGCCACCTCCAGCTCAGCCCCCATCCATGGCCTCCATTTGCTTCTGGAAATATCCACACTGCTCATCCACTCCAGGCTGGAAACCTGACCTCCGGCTGCTCCCTGGGTCCCTTCCAACCAGCCGGCCGGCCTTCCTGCTGCATCAGCACTGGGCCTCCGCCCCGCCTTCCCCGAGCCCTGGAACCTTGCCCCCTCTGGAGCCCCCGCGACCCCCGGCACACAGTCAGTCACTCTGCCCGTGTCCTCGGCCCCAGGAGTGACATTGCCCTCCTGCTTGGCCACGGGTTCCGGCCACTTTCCGAGCTGCTGGCTGCTTGAGCGTTCCTGAGTGGCTCAGGCCTGGACTGCTCCCGGTGCCCCGTGGGTGGGGCTTGGTGACAGTGCTGATGGGCTGAACACACGGCGGGTCAGGGCCCCTCCTGGGCCACCCAGTGAGCGTCAGGGCCGCGTCCTGCAGGCCACTCTCTTACCTGTGGCCCGTGCATCCGGGCCAGCGCCTGGCTGTGGGCGCCGCTCTCCATCTGCAAAACCCGCTGGCCAGTCCAGGTCCCCTCGGGAAGCACCAGCCCCTCTGCACCTGCAGGATGAGGGGACACTCTCACACTCACCTGATTTGTCCCCAGATCCACAGTTTCTGACTGTACATATCATTTTGAGAAAAGGATTTAATTAAATATCATAGAATCTAATGAACATGAAGAGTTCTGTGGGTGAAAACAAATTTGCCTTGGAAAGGCCCACTCAAGGTGGACGCTGCCGGAAATTACTGCCCGGTTAGATGTGGCCTGGGCGACGCTGAGATTGGACCGAAGCCCTCACAAGACCTGCCTTCAGCTCCCGCCTTTAGAGAAACCCGCACCTGAAATCTTGGCCGGCACATCCCGGCAGCGGGCGCCAGGGGGCGCCGTCCCCGCTGGAATCCTCGCAGCCGCAGGAAGGCGCAGGGACCAGAGGATAGATGGGCCCAGGCGGGGACGGTTAGATTTGAAAGCTGAAACGTGTAAGGTCCACACGATTCTTTGTAAAACTCATCTTTTCCTTTAGCTGATTTGTGGGAACTTCTGATCGGGTCCCAGTTTGGTCCGTGAGAGGGCTTCCCCTGAGGCCGGGGCACCT
>PJEM01013644.1:0-24857 GCA_004023845.1 Helogale parvula
TGGACAGCCCCGGGTGGTGGGGGGGGGGGCGCCTGGACAGCCCCGGGCGGGTGGGGGGAGCCTGTGTCGCTGAGGAACATTTGGGGCGTGTGAGGTCACCATCGGGCCCTGGGCTCAGGCCTCTCCTTCCAGGAACATGAGGTGGGGAGTGCTGCGGCTCCCACATCCTGTCCAGGCTGCTTCCGTCACCTGCCTGGTCCCTCACGACCACCGCGGCCCATCCCGGGGACTGTCAGGGTGGAATGCTCACCGTCCCTTCCTCTCCTTTAAAATTAACCCGTTCCAGGGAAGCCTCACACCGGCCAGGACGAGGTTCTACGGCTCCAGACCTCTCTCTAAATACTCGCTACTCGGAACAATCAGATGTTCGTGAAAAGCAAGCAGGTGTCAGCGACCAGAAGATGGCGCGGGGGCATCAGGGGACAGAGCACCTCCTGTCCTTGCAGGGAGAATGCTGGCAGTTGTTGCTTCTTTTTAATGTTTATTTACTTTTGAGAGAGAGAGAGAGAGAGAGGAGGAGGGGCAGAGAGAGAGGGAGACACAGAATCCAAAGCAGCTCCAGGCTCTGAGCTGTCAGCACAGAGCCCGACACAGGGCTCGAACCCACGGACTGAGATCATGACCTGAGCTGAAGCCGGATGCTTAACCACTGCGCCCCCCAGGCGCCCCGGCAGTGTTTGAGTGAACATTAAAAGGCCTTATAGTTTTCCAGCGCCCTGAGGAGCCCTGGCCCCAGTGCTCAGATGGTGGCACTCTAGTCACGTGGTGTAGCTGCATCCGTGACGCCGGGATGGGCAACGGGAGGGAAGGAAAGCTCGCGAGCCGGGTCCTCCGGCTCCTGAAAGGGGAGGCCCGGGGAACCCACAAGCATCCCCTGCAGAGACAAGGCTAGGACCTCGTCTGTTTGGAAGAAATGTTTGCCTGCTCCGTTCACGACTCCTCCTCTTGAACAGGAGCGCCGGCTGGGTTTGTACAGAAAGCCGTTCATCGCCAAGTTCACCGTAATGAGGAAAACTTGGGACTCACCCACCGAGCCCGCCGTGGCATTGTAATAACACACACGGTGAAATATGGCGTAACTGTACTTGGCACTTATTAAACTTCAATGCTTTGTAAACAATGTAGTAGGAGTTTTCCTTCTGTTTTGTACACACAGTAATTACTGAATGAGTCCAAGCAATCAAGAGAATGGCCAGTTAATTTAGAGCTTAATTTTGTTGTGGTTCTATTAATTCTCACTAAAATGCGATGTTTCTCCTCCTTCCTCTGAGACAATTCTGTCTTTAACTGGCCCACTGGCACGGATCACAGAGTTACAAAGTGTTCTCGGAGCTGCTAGGAATTAAGGGCGCCCAGGACCCGGTGCCCCGGACCCCACGTGCCCCTGCCTTCCCACCGCACCCACAGCCCGCCTCACGGGGAGGGGACGCACTGAATTCTCACTGCCTCCTACGAGACTCCCAAGTCCCTACTCCACTCAACAGCAGACGAGGTCCGGGGCCTCAGGCGTGTCCCAGGTCACACCCTGCCTGTCCACCAGGCCCCTGATTCAACCCCGTCATGGCCCCCGACCCACGCCCCCTGCACTGTTTTCCTGTCCCCCACCTCCCGAGGCACTGAGCTGACCAGCCCAGAGAGGAATTTCAGGGTCAAACATAGCAGGATCCCTGGGGCTGTGCGGGTGCCACATCTCGGGCACCTGGGGTGGCTCCCCGCAGCCCCCTGCCACTGCCCGACCACGCACACCCCCCGGACGGGCCACAACTCAACACCAACAAACCACACGTTGGGTCCCCCAACCGGAACTCTCACTGGTGGTGGGAACGTCAAATGGCGCAGCCACTTTGGGAAGTGGTCTGGCAGTCTCCTATCAAACCAAGAGTGTCCCTGACCTTGACCCATTGACTCCACTCCTGGCAGTCGCCCAAGAAGGAAGGCTGTGGAAGAGCGCTGCCAGCAGCTTCCCTGTGAGGAAACAAGCCGGGCGTCCGTCAGGAGGAGGCGTCCGTCAGGAGGAGGCCAGACGAGCCAGCGCACAGCGGAAGGTGTGGCGGGGGGAGAATCGGGGCCGCACGCTGCCTTGTGCTGTGGTGTTATTAGTTAATTGCCCCAGTTTCTTGCTCAAAAGAGCAGGGAACATGTGTTATCTCCCCGGGTTTCTGCGGCTCAGGAATCGGAGGCCGGCCTCGTGGGCTCTAGCTGGGAGTCCCCGGCGACGCCGCAGGGCAGATGCCGGCCAGGGCTGTGGTCCCTGGAAGGCCTGACGGGCCGGTGGAGCAGGACAGCATGACCACATGTCCGGGGCCATGGGGACTCCCTGAGACTGCGGGGCACAGGGCCTTGGTGGCCCCCATGGAGGCGGCTAGAGGTGAATGCCACGTGAGTCCAGCTAGTGGAGTCCACAGGCCGGCCAACGGCGCTCGTGCAACCGAGCTTACAGCAGCGGCTGCTCTGGGGTGAGGCGGGTGACCCAGGGGCAAGTGCGGAGGCCTGTGTGTACACACGGTTCGTGCGCGGACGAACTAGTGCCCCCCACCGGACGTCGGCACACTTCAGCGTGACCCAGGCGTGAAAGCACGTGGGCAGTGGACATGGTGACGAGTGGGTGTGGAGGGACGCAGGACCAGACAGCGGGGCGCGTGCACCAGGCCGTGAGTTCAGCCCCATCCCGGTGGGGGGCACTAGGAGACCCCGAGGAGACCCTGCGAGGGGCCCTTGGCGGCTCCCATCCCCCGCCCCGCCTTCCAGCTCGGCTGACACCAGGCCTCCACCACAGACACCCTGAGCCAGAACCACCAACACCTTAGGGAACCCAGACCCACGGAGCCCGGGTGACGTGACGTGGCGGAGGGCCACCGCGCCGGGGAAGCCCCCCAGAGCTTCGGTCCTCCTCCGGCAGCCACACCGGACCCCAGGCAGACTTGTGGCCTTTCCTGCTCTGACAACATGATGGCGTGGCCCTCAGGACGCTGAGTAAACAGACTGGACCTCGCAGACCGCCCTCAGCCCCCCAGCAGCGGCGCCGCGAGGTCTGCACTGAAAGCGTCGTCACAGACGCCGCCAACCGTGAGCTGAGGAGCCTGGGGCCCCGTGGCAGGCGTGTGACCTGCGTGCTGGCAGGAGAGCCCCCCTCCCCGGCCAGCATCCCGCTCAGCCCTGCAGCTCGCGGCCCCTGGCATGTCGGTCCCGCAAAGCCACACGATCTCAGCTGGCGCTGGGCCCTGGGGGCTCACTCAGCCCAGAAGGACAGTCACTCTCCCAACGGCTGTGCCGACTCTCCAAAAGGTGACGTCTGAATGTCCTGGGGCCACAGGAATAAGTGGCCACACACTGGTGGCTCAACGCCACAGACATTTATCTTCTTGGCCCAGGGGCCAGAGTGCAGACGTCCAGATCCTGCTCCCTGTGGAGGCTCCTGAGAGGACCCTTCCGGCCTCCTCCGGCTCCTGGAGCCCCAGGCGTGCCTGGGCTGTGGCCGTGTCCCTCGGGTCCCTGTCTCCGGTGTCACGGGGGCTCCCCGCGTGCACACCTGATCTCTGCCCCCCCCCCATAAGGACACTCACAATGCATTTAGGGCCACCGGGTAATCCGGGATAATCCCCTGTCTCAAGGTCTCTAACTCAATCAGGTCTGCTGAACCACATTCCTGCTATTTAAAGAAAGGTCACCTTCCCAGCTTCCGGAGATCAGGATGTGGCCTCGGCAGCCATGACAGCCCACCACGGCGAGGTGTGCAACGATTTGGGCCAGCTGCTCCCACCGGCCGTGAGCCACAGGACAAATCTGCCCAAAGTCGGAAGCACGGGACCCCTGGAATCACATCACATGGCAGCCTGGAGGTGCACGCAGGGGACAGGGGGCCGAGGCCAGCCGAGGACCAGGTCCAGGAGTGGCCTGAGTGGGGGTCCTGCCCCAGCCACTGGCCCCTGAGGGCCCCCGGTGACCTGACCACCTGCCGGGAAGGGACTGTGCTCTGCACACCGCTCTTGGTGCGTAGCAGGTGCACAGGCCTGAAGCCTGGGGAGCCCCAGGCCACGTGGGACCGTTGAAGGGAAGCACCCTGGGCGGGGGCTTCCTGGACAAGGTGCATGGGGTCCAGGTGACAGGGCAGGGCCCAGGGAGGGGTAAGCTGCAAATGCAAGGAAGAAAAGAAAAAATATGAAGACCCCAGGACTCCCCAGCCTCGCAGCAGGAAGGCAGCTAGCGAGGGGAGGGGTCTCCAGGGACCTCCTGGCCACCACCAGGTCCCTTCCCTGGCTGACGGGGCATTACCTCTACTGCGGCTCAAGTCTCCGCTGACTCCTGGCCCACCGGAATCTGAGAGGTGGGGTCCCCAGTGGGGGGCTCCCGGATCCGCGGGGCAGCAAGGCCGCGCAGGGCCAGCATCTGCTGTCCGGGTTCCCACCCAGGGGGATGCCCGCGCCCTGAGCCGTCAGGCAGGGCTGCCCAGATGCGGAAGGGGGAGGAGGCAAGAAAGCCGAAACGACAAGCGTCTGCTACACATGTTGGGGTGCGGCCCCCGCAGAGGTGGCGGGGGCCCCACAGACGATAAGAGCTGATCTTTAAGCAACGTGTCCTCTTCTGTGTACCCTGTGTCACGTGTGTCTAGCGTTTGCTCTTCTTTTATGGTGAGATTCTGCAAGCTCCTGTCCCCTGTCACTGCCTGAACCACCCTGAGGCCTTGGAAATGAGAGCGCACCTGCGTGTGGAGTGTGAGCCCGGAGGACCGGACCCTGGCCAGCCCGTCACAGAGGACTGGTGACAGCAGCATCGGGAGCGCTGATGACGGTCACCTGCTCTGCAGGAAGCAGCTGCTGCCAGCCCCGTCACCACCTCCCCACCCCCCGCTTGTGAAGCAGGAGTCGCCCTGGACTTTCAATTCCTGTACTTTTTCTGTCTGTCAGTGAAACATGACAGGAAAGCGAAGCGCCAAAATTAAGAGAAACTTAAATAACCGGAGAGACCCGTCATGTTCGTGAGCAGCGATACTCAGCGGTGCCAAGTGTCAGCTCTAGAAACTCGTTGTGACCCTAACCAAAACTCCGGCAGAATCAGAACTCAAGTTCCACACGGGAGAATAAATTACCAAGTCACAAAGAACTAGCTGACAGCGGCAAAGCAGGAAGGAGGCCTCCTGGAGCCACACACAGGCACCGTCACCCCGACGAAGCAGGTCTGCTGGTCACATGATCTTCACGACTCCCAAATCCATGCAGGAAAGATCAATTGTTGGATAAACTATGTTTTGACAAATGACCGTACATTTGGCGGTGGAGGAGGTGTCATATCCCAAGGACGAACTGCAAACACTTTAAGACCTCAACACGGAAACTCTACAAATGTGTTAGAAGCAAATAGAAGACAGTGGCTTTATGATCTTCGAGAATTCGGTCCTTAAGCCAGATGCTAAAAGAAAAGGCCTTCCGGACAAAACAAGGGATAGAGGGGACCCCACGGAAATCCGAAACTTCCGAAAGACCAGCAGCAAACAGACCAGGGAAGTCTGCAGCACACGCGGCGATCCGAGCGTCGCCAGCACGCGTGAGGAATGTGGGAGACCCAGCAAACAGGGCACCTGTGCCACAGGAAGCGAGTCACAGGCGGGCAATTCCCTGCGGACATCACTCCCGTGGCCAATGGCAAGTGAGCAAACACTCAACTCTCTACTACGAAACAAGATGCAAGTTCAAGTCACAGTTTTCATTGCTCGGGGGCAGTCCTAGGGTCTTCCCAGGAGCAGGGGAGGCGGGCATGCAGTGAACCCCCCAAGTGTCCGGCGTCCGGGCCTCTGCTTGTTTCCTGCAAGAGAGTCTCCAGCGGTAAGCGGGGAAAGGCGTGCCCGCCTCCCTGCAACCCCAGGGCCTGGGCCCCAGCCCGTGATGGGGGGTGGGGTGCACGTGTCTCCGGGGAACGTTTTTAGGGAAGGGGACGCACCTTCTCCCTTTCCATTGGCTGGTTTGGGGGGGACGCGAGGGCTGCACCTCGAACATGGAGCCCATCCGCCAGCTGAGATGACAGAGCCCGGAGTCGAAGGGGGCAGGGCCCCGTCTGACTCTCGAGACACCCCGGCGGCCAAGTTGGGACCATCCTCTAGACTTCGATCTTGTAAATCCTCCTGCCCTCGGACGTCCACCTTCCGACGTCAGCTCTCTGGCATCAGTCCTCTGACTTCCGCCCTCTGACGTCCACCCTCTGAAGTCCCGCCCTCTGATGTCCGTCCTCTGATGTCCTGCCCTCTGACATCAGCCCTCTGACTTCCGCCCTCTGAAGTCCCGCCCTCTGACGTCCGCCTACTGACGCCCCGCCCTCGCACATCCCGCTCTCTGACGTCAGCCTTCGGATGTCCGCCCTCGCACATCCTGCCCTCTGACGTCAGCCCTCTGGCATCAGCCCTCTGAAGTCCGTCCTCTGAAGTCCCGCCCCCTGACGTCCGCCTTCAGACATCCGTCCTCGCACGTCCCGCCCCCGCACGTCCCGCCCTCTGACGTCAGCCTTCGGACGTCCGCCCTCTTCGGCTGGAGCAATCCCTTCAGCTACGGGCTCTCCTCTCACTGCCGCTGAGAGTGAAAATGGGGGGACTTGGAACTAAATGTAACATGTGGACAGTGGCCGCCTGGTCCTCAAGCAGCAGCCCCACCTCCCTACCCTCTGGTGTTCCGGAAATGTCCTCACGGAACCATCACTAACAATAGCAGACTTGACCATGGCCCGAATGGCTGCGGTCGACTGGGCGCTGTTGTCGGTGGACTGGACACGTCCTCCGAGTCGAGATCTGGGTTTGCTTGTGGTCGGGGCGGCGATGGGCATCAGGTTTGGTCGTGGTCAGCGGGGCGTCAGATGTCACTTCCAAGGCAGCGCCCCGTTTGGGGCCGGCGGGTGGCCCGAGTGTCCCCGCGGAGGACGGGCGGGGGCAGCACGAGGGCGCTCCCACCACGCGGCCGCTCGGGGACACGGGAAGGAGCCGTGCTGGGTGCGCCCCCGCTCGGGCAGACGGGCCTCGGATCGGGGCGTCTCTCGGCGTCCCCCCAGCCCCTTGCAGGAGGCGCGTGTGGACACGTGGGTCTCAGTGTTCACTGCCGTGCGGACCTGGACAGCGGGGCCCAGCCCCGCGTCTTCTCGTCAGGGTCCGAGCGCCCGTCCCGGTGGGGCGACCTGGGAACCTTCCAGTGAGCGGACGATTGCGAGGATTCACGGATTCAGATAACCGCCCCTGCACAGAGCGGATCACTCACTGACGCGGCTCCGGGCCCAGGGCCTGCCCCGACCTCGGGACCCTGCCCGGCCCGGTCCTGCAGCGCAGCGCGGGGCTGCTCGGAGCGCCACTGCCAGCGGGGACGGCAGTCGGGGACACCGACTCCGGGGCCCAAGCCCGGACCGAGGACCGTGGCGGCGGGAACGCAGAGGCGGCCCCGGGGCACAGTCAGCGAAGGTGGGTGGCGCCCCGCTGCGGAAACAGCAGCCAGATCTGCCCAGTCGGGGCCACCCAGAGCCCCCCGGAGATTTCTCCCGGGATGGAGTGCCCCCCCTTCTCCCCCTGTTCCTCATCCGTCACCTCCCACCCCCGGCCAGGCTCTTGTCTTCAAGGAGCTCCGGGGTGGCCGAGGCTGACAGTCCACGGAAGAAGCCACGCAGAGGACGAGGGCAGCGGGTGCAGACGTTCAGGAGAGAACAGTCCCAGCGTTTGGGAAACAGGGTGTCCCCAAGGTAGAGGTCTGCCCGAACGGACACGGGTAGGGTCCCAGGGCCAGCGGTCGGCAGCTGCGGCTCCCGTGTGCTCCCGCGTGGCGAGGTGGAGGACATGGTCAGGAGAACCTCACACAACCTACCACGCGTGTCTGTGGAGTGCGGCAGAGCGCTGGTGACAGCCAGGCGGGGTCAGGTGGCAGCAGAGGACGGGCAGTCCCCGGAGCCCACACAGGTGCCGGTCCAGGCTGTCCAGGCAGCCGCCACAGTGCCCCAGGCACCCAGCGACCTTGGGTCCCTAAGGACACAACTCCTGAGGGCTTCTGGGGCCGAGTTTCCCTTTTCGGAGCAACGGAAACACGCTGAACACGTGTGCCCCCTGCAGCTCGGGCCTCCCTTCTCTCCGGCCGGGACCGCAGCTGCTGAGGGGCCGGCCCGGCCGTCAGGACAAGACCCCTGTGCACACTCAGCTTTGTCCCGCGTTCTCCGGTTTCGTGACTAGTTGTCACTGAAATCCAAAATGCAGGGGGAAATTACAACTTGCCTTTTTGCCCGCCTGTCCCGAACTTCCGCCCCCAGCGCGGTGGCCCAGAGGCTCTGCTCCATCTTCCTCTGGAACGACGCAGATCCACCTCAGAGCTGAGTGCGCGTGAGAGCTGGAGGCTGGAGGGAGACAGGTTCAAACATGCACCATCTGGCTGCATTTCCAGAAACTCTGGGAACTCGGCTTGTTGCAGGCTGGGCACGGCAGGCCCGTCTCCCCTCACACCCTCAGCCGCTGCCTGTGGGCTCGAGGAGGGGCCCCCCCGGGGCATATGCTGTCCCGGCGGGTCACGTGGCAGCAGGTGTTTGCCACGTGCAGCCTCATCAGCCCGCCTGCCCAACACTTGTGGGGCTTGTCCAAGCAAAGAGAAAATATTGATTCAGGGCTTAGCCAATAATGCTATCGATCGAACCAGGTTTGCCTTCCCGGAGAGTAGCTTGAAATCACCGTGATTTTAAGATAATGGCTGGTTTTGAAATGCTTGTTTAGGCACTAGGAGTGCATGTAAGTGCGGCTTTTTCAAAACGTTATTGTATTTTTAGGAGAACTTTCATGACATGTGGTAAATAGCAGCCATTTGTGTCCTGACCACCGTCACCAGATCTCAAATCAAAACCGGAGCACAGACAGCCCCCACCGCAGCTGCCACCCGGCCCGACGCAGACGCCCCCACCCAGCTCTGCGAACCCCGCCCAGGACGCGGGGCGTCGCTGCCGAGGTTCCTCCTGTTTCTGGGCACGTTGGCACGGTGTCTGTCGCGGTCATCACCGCGCTCTGCGGCGCGAGCGGGCACAGGTCTTTATCCTCCTGGTATCAGCCAGACGTGGGGACCCCCAGCTGGGGCTGCGAGCGTCCCCACCTGTGTGTTCTGGTGAGTTCACTGCGCACCTGCACTTGGCACACCGAGAAGCCGGGCCCCGTGTCCCTGGGGGTCCCCGTGCCCAGCCGCACACCTACCTGGCCCCCCCCACCCCCCGCCATCCACGATGCTCCACATTCGAGCTGCCACCACGGATTTCTGTCATTTTCATGCTGGCCATTCTGGTGTGGGACAGAAACTCTGAATGTGGGTGTAAGTCAGACGTCCCTAGGTGCAAATTTGTTTCTGGAGCCCCTGCTTCTTCCAGGGTCCCCTCAAGAGCCCGCACCGGTCCGCGCGGCAACTTTAAGACAGTCACGCTCCGGGCGGCGGCACAGCTCCAGCCCTGTTCCTCTACCATGGACTCTTTGTATTTCAATATACATTTTAGAAACGGTTTTTCGGGGCACCTGGGTGGCTCAGTCAGTTGAGCATCAGACTCTTGATTTCAGCTCAAGTCATGACCTCACAGTTTGTGAGTTTGAGCCCTGTGTTGGGTTCTGTGAGGACAGCTTGGGGCCTGCTTGGGATTCTCTTTTCCTCTCTCTTTCTCTCTCTCTGTCCCTCCCCAGTGCACATACTCTCTCTCAGAATCAACAGATAAACTTTAAAAATGGTTTTTCAATGTCTACATGCTGAAATCTTCATCTTGATTATACCTTGGAGAGAATTAACACCTTTAAACATGAGGCATCCTGTCCATGACCATGGTACATCTGTACCCTTTAGGACTTTTAAAATTTTTCTGAATAATATGTAAACTTTTGTCAATGATTTTGTACATCTTTGATTCAATTTTGTTCTTGGTTATTTTATTATTGTTTTGGTGCAGTGTAAAAATTGTTTTTCTAACTGTTGTTAACATATAAAAATACAACAGATTTAGGAGCACCTGGGTGGTGATCAGGTCTTGATCGCAGGGTTTTGAGTTCAAGCTCCACATTGGGCTCCATGTTGGGCATGGAGCATACTTTAAAAAAATAGAACAGATTAAAAATAATGCATCACCTCTATTTTTTTAGAACTATTCGGTCTGTGGGAAAATTGAGCGGAAAGCACACAGAGCACTGTGGACACGGTCCCCTGCCTCCACCAGTGGCTCCCGTGTCGCCGCAAGACATCGTTTCAGTCGGTGGGCTGATGCTTCATGATTAACTAAGGTGCAGAGTTCGAGTTAGGGTTCTTCCCGTACATTCCGTGGGTTTGCACAGATGCGGGTGTTCCCGGCAGCAGAGCATCACACAGAATATTTTCACTACCCTAAAAATCCTCTCCGCCTCCACCTTTTCATGCCTCCACCCCCCCCCCCAACTGCTGGAAAACACTGAGCTTTCGACTGCCTCCAGGTTCTGCCTTTTCCAGAATGTCCTAGAGTTGGACTCGTGAGTGCACGTGTGCCCTTTTCAGGCCGGCTTCCTTCACTTAGCGATCGGACATGTCTTCCGTTTGCCGAGACTTCAGCTTTTTATGCATCTTTGTTCGCGAGAGAAGTTGGTCTGCAATTTCCCTCTCTTACATTTGCATGAGGTTTTGTGATCAAGGTTATGTGATCGGCAAAAAAAAGTATGGGAGGTGTTTTCTCTTTTCCTATCCTCTCAGAGAAGTTGTTTAATATCTGTGCTATTTCTTTCTTAAACACTCGATGGATTACACAGGCGGGCTCACACGGGAGCGTTGATTCCTTTCTAAATAAGACCCTGTTTCTCTTCTGTCTTAAGTCAGTTTGGTTCATTGGGTTTCTGACGTCGAGTGGAGCCTGTGGCTTTTACTTCATTGATTTCTGCTCTGGGTGCATCATTTACTTCCTTCTGCTCATTTTGATTTTTGTTTTCCATTTTCTGCCGGTGTTGGTGGTATAGTGGTGAGCATAGCTGCCTTCCATTTTCTAACTTTTCCAAATGGACACTCAGATTATTGATTTCCAAACTGTCTTATTTTCTAATGTGTTTAAGTCTATAAATTTTTCACTAAAGTATGGCATTAGGTGAATCCCACAATTTTTGTTATTTTCTGTATCATTCAGTTCCGAATAGTTTTAAATTTCAGTCATCTTAGATTTTGATTTCTTCTCTGATGCACAGAAGAGTGCTGCTTGATTTCCAAACATTTGGAGGGTTGGTTTTGCTACTGACTTTCAGCTCATTCTATTGTAGTCAGAAAGCATTTTATTATTTCAGAAGCTTAAATCTCCTGAAACTTGTTTCATGGGCCAGCCTGTGACCCGCGTTGGCAAAGCACTTACGAAGAGTACGCGGCGCAGCCTGGCAGGCAGACCCCGTGCGTGTCCAGTAGACACACTCTGATCGCTGAACTGCTCTGCTTTTCCTTGGTTCCTGGTCAGAGTGGAGTCAAATATCCAACTGTGATTGTGCATTTGTCTATTTTTAAAATTTTTCCTTTACATATATTTGAGGTTAAGTTATTTGATGCATCAAATTTAAAATCGTTAGGTCTGGGAAGGCTCCATAGCTCAGTGGTTAGAGCACTGGTCTTGTAAAATCGCTAGGTCATCCCTGGACTGGATCCTTGCATTGCAGATTGTCCCCTGCTCTGTCTGACGCTGGTCCTCAGCTCAAGAGCGACTTCGTCTGCCGTTATCTGAGCCATGGTTAAAGTTAGCATGGTGTAATTTTTTTCTATTTCATCATCTTTTCAAGCCTGATTGATGATCCTCATGTTAGTTCAGTTAACATTAATGCAAAATATATTAACCGATATAATTCAGTTTAGACCCACACTTTTGCTGTTATTTTCTTTGTCATTCCCCTGCCCCCTGTTGCTTCCTGCTCTCTCTGCTTCCTTCGGGTAAAGCAAATACTTCGCCATTCAGTTTCACTTCCGCCAGCCTGGGGTCACTTGAACAGCCTCGCGCAGGGGCCGGTCGGTAACAACATCTCCCCACGCTGGCTCGTGGAGGGTCAGGCTGCCTCTCGTGTCCGGCCCAGCTCACGGTCCGCCCTCCCGAGTCACGACAGCCCCTCAGCGACTTGCTGTTGTGTTGATGTTTGGTTAACAACTTCACGCAAAAGGGCAGCAGAAGAATATGAGAAAGGGGGAACGTGGAGAAAGAGGAGAAAAGTTTCGCCCACTAGGCAGCGGGCGTGGGGTCAGGGGCTGAGGCGGGGACGCAGGGCCGGCTCTCTGCTGCACAGTAGACGTCCGTGAACCTGGAGAAGACAGAGTAGAGTCCTTGGTCTGGGGAAGCCCAGCACCAGCGGCGTCCCCAGGCGCGTGGGCCCGTGGGCGTGCCTGGTACGTGACACGGCGTGCGGTGGCCGTCACCATGCTGCCTGCTGCAGAATTGGGAGATGTGGCCTCTACGGCTGCCGGAGGAGGCGAGTTACGGACCCCCGACTCAGTGACCCACGACCCCGTGTGCCCAGCGGTGCTCCTGCCTGGAAGCCCCTCCCAAGCTTTCACACCCCCACCCCATCACCCACCAGCCTGTGTTTCTCAAAATTCTGCAAAACCAGGAGCTGGGCTCAGGCAGTGGCCTCCAGGCATCAGGGCCCCCCAGGGGGGACTGTGTAGGGCGCAGACTCCCCAGCACCACCAGCAATGGGACCCAGTCAGTGGGGCTGACCCTGGGAACGAGAGAAAACGCCCTGCTGAATGACGTGTCAGGACCCATAACAGTGTGGACTGAGCAAGCAGTTCTGGTTGCTGAAGCTTCTGCTTTTGAGTGAATAATTTTTATACTAAAATAAATGACCAATGTATCCACCCGTCACAGCGGCCGCTGCAGGCTCTTCGGGGAGGCACCTTGTTGCTGACTTTCTGGTCGCTGTCTGTTCTTCAATGGGGTCAGACCAGCCTGTATGTTTTTAACAGAATCTCTAATTCAGACTCTTCAATAATTAAAACCAGGTCCCCAGCAGCCCCTCAACAGCCAAGTTCCGATGCAGCTCACAGCAGGCAGGAGCCAGGCCTGGAGGGCACGTCTGCCTCACGCCTTATCTCCCGAACCGCTGCGGGCAGGCACGGGTCCAGGGCAGCGCCGCCGCCCTGCCAGCGGGTGGGGCCGAGCCAGGCGACAGGGAGCGGGGAGCACGTGCCGGGCGCGGCGAGGCAGCCGGGCAGGCGGGGAGGGCCGGCCGTCTCCCCCGCCCACCCAGAGATACCCTCGCAGACACGCCCAGAATAACGTCTAACCAAATGTACGGCCGCTCCCCCTCCAGGCAAGTTGACCTCTGAAGCCAACCATCACACTGATGTGTATTTCCGCAGGGGGCCCCCCGCTTCTGTCTTGAGGAAGTGCCGTCGGAGGGGGCCCGAGTAGGAGCGGGGACTCCTGGGGCCTTTGCCGTGAACCAGGCAGGGGTGAATCTGCCCTCGCGTCTACGGCTTCACGTGGTTTTGAGGGCAACCGGCTTCCCGGCGTGGTGCTTCCCTCCGAGCACCTGCTGCCAGAATCGGATTCGGGCTCCTGAGGGGCGGGGTGGGGGCCTCTGATGCCACAGCCTCCGGGTGGCCCCTTCCTGCCCAGGAGGGATCAGGTTTCTCCCGGGTGCATGCACCCCGGTTGCGGGCACTCTGCTGTCCCTTCCTCAGTCCCCAGGGTGCCGGGAAAGGGAGCGGCTCCCAACGTGCCCCTGACAGAGTGGGGCTTTCAGAGTGTCCAAGGCTTTGAAATGCAAGTCCCTGGTGGGGTGTCTGCTCGTGAGCTGGGGAGGGTCCTGGGAGGTCAGACCCGGGAGCCGACAGACAACACCCACGTTTTGTCTTCTTTAGAAACTGGGCTCAGGGCGCCTGGGCGGCTCAGTCAGTTGAGCCTCTGACGTCGGGTCAGCTCATGATCTCACGGTTTGTGAGTTCGAGCCCCACGTCGGGCTCCATGCTGACAGCTCAGAGCCTGGAGCCTGCTTCGGATTCTGTGTCTCCCTCTCTCTCTGCCCCTCCCCTGCTCGCTCTCGCTCTCTCTCTCTCTCTCTCTCTCTCTCTCTCTTTCAAAAATAAATAAATGAGGGGCGCCTGGGTGGCTCTGTCAATTGAGCGTCTGACTTCGACTCAGGTCATGATCTCATGGTTCGTGGGTTCGAGCTCAGCGTCAGGCTCTGTGCTGACAGCTCGGAGCCTGGAGCCTGCTTCAGGTTCTGCGTCTCCCTCTCTCTCTGACCCTCCCCTGCTCTTGCTCTCTCTGTCTCTCAAAAATAAATAAAAACATAAGAAATACATAATAAATTAAATAAATGTTAAAAAAAGTTTATAGACACTGGTACTCAACTTGATCATTCAGGTGTTTTTGTAGTTGAAGGAAACTGTGATCTTTTTAAAATCTCTGTAGCCTTGGATTTCCGAAAGGGGCTGATGTACCTGCTGTGGTCTGAGCCACTATTTCCCATAAAACATACACCGGTCAGGATGCAGTGACCCACGTGACCGTGAGGGACGAATGCCCCTGAGAGAGCAGTGACCATCGGCGGTGACAGACTCGGGCGGTCACCACTCTTCACAACGTGAGTCCCCGAACGACGGAGATCTTACGAGTTTCATTTCTATATACTTTCTTCAACGATATTTAGAGTAAAACAAGCATATTCAAATGCATAAATGTGCTGTCCTCCGAGCAAAACATTAAATCTGAAGGAATACATTGTCTGACAGGAACACGCAGTAAAATACTCCGCGACAACACGCGTCTCCACGGCCCGCCTCTCCCGAGCAAGGCGGTGCTTCTCAGGGGCCGCGGCGCCCGCGCCCTGACCGGCGGATGGACACACGGCCGTGGCCCCGGCGAGACGCGGGAGGCACCTGGGGCCTCTGGCCCCGCGTCCCCGAGCCAGCGACACGTGACCTTGTCTGCGTGTTCGTGTCGAAAGGGGCCACGTTGAACGCACACTGTCAGCTCATCGACACGGGGCGCTCCGCCGACAGTTCGGAATCAGGCCTGAACGTACGCGTTTCCGTGTGCGGCACATCGCGGCCCCGCGGCCCAGCCCCACTCTCAGCGGCGTTTTAAGCGGCAAAGGCACCAGCAAAAATCGCAAAAAGTGCAAAAATTGTGCGTTTTGGTCGACTGTGTAATGGTCTCTTGTCTATAGAAGGAGCCGAGGAGGGGGAGCCGGACCTTGGGTTCCCGTCACTTCAGCACGTGTGCCAATGTCCGCGCAGGTCTGAGGACCCCAAGGAGGTTTCGGCCATTGGGCAGGACCCCAAGTACGGACACGGTGTATGACGGGCACCGAGCGTGGTTGTCTGTCACTCCTCCCGTGGGGATCTGACCTGCACCTGCAGCTTCCCCCCCGACAGGACAGCTCCTCCCGGAAAACATGGCTGACTGGGGTGTGCTGTCACTGGGCACAAAGTACCTGTGGGGACAGGGGTTAGCAGCCCCCACGAGGCAGGGCGGGAGCAGACACCCCTCTTCCAAGGGCCACAGTCAGCCAGGAACGAGTCTATCTGGAGCCAGCAAGCCGGACATAAGTCCGACCCCAGCCCGGGGCCTGGGGCCAAGGGGCCCTTCGGAAATAGTTCCTCTCTGACTCCAAGAGGCCTCTTGACCCTGTCACTCCGGCCTCCGTGGCACTGCTCTGCGGCCCTGCAGGCCAGGCGAGAGACCACAGACGTGGAGCTGAGTGGGGAGCCGTCCTTCACCCGCCGAAACTCGGGGGCCTGTTCCCGGCGAGTGAGAGGCCAGCAACGGGCGCCCGGGTCCTCACAGTCGTGCGGGTGATCAGTCAATGCTCAGGAGGGACGGGAGGGAAGAGGGGGGAGGCGGGCACTGCCCTGGGCTGCCTCCAGGAGGGACCTGCAGGCGGAGCCGAGCTCACAGGACAGGAGTCAGCACGGAGCAGGGGAGAGGAGACGGGGGAGACGCCACAGACAGACGGCAGAGGCCGAGACGGAGGCCAGACGGCCCCCACACATCTGAGCGTCATCTGCCGCGGCCATGCCTCGGCCCGCTTCGCCTGCCACGGGAACCGCGGGAGCGGCAGAGCCCGCGCGGTGTCGGGTCCTGACCCGAAGCCCACAGGGGCTCTCCTCGGCCCACGCCTACTGCATCAGCAAACACCGGTGACACGGGGCAGCTCCAGGGCAGAAGACCCGGGTGACGGCGAGGCCCCTCCCCCGGGTGTGACTGCACATAGCCACGTCCTGGCCAGAGGTCAAGGTTGAATCCACCGTGACCTGTCCACAGCCTTGCTCCCAAATCCCACAACCCCAGACCAACCACGAGAAAACCCACCAGACACGTCCTAATTGAGGGACATTCTCCAAAATACCTGCCCAGCCCTCCTCAGGATGGTCCAAGTCACCAAAACAAGGGAAGTCTGAGACACTGCTGTTATCCAGAGAGGCCCTGAGGGGACATGATGCCTGGACGTCACGTGGGGCCCTGAGCAGGATTCTGGGACCGAAGACAGACACTGGGTAAAAACTGAGGAAATCTCAGGGCGCCCAGGAGTCTCAGTCAGTGAAGATTCTGACCTCTGGTTCCGGCTCAGGTCATGATCTCATGGTTTGTGAGTTCGAACCCCGAGTCAGGCTCTGTGCCGACAGTGCGAAGCCCCCTTGGGATTCTCTCTCTCTCTCCCTCTCTCTCTCTGTTCCTCTCCTGCTCTTGCACTTTTCTTTCTCTCTCTCATAAATAAACACTTTTTAAGAGCTGAGGCCATCTTAATAAAGTGAGCACTGGTGTGGGAGGGGAGGCTGCGGACGAGTGGGCGGGACATCCGGAGCCCCGGCCAGGACGGCGCCCGTCGACGTCACGGGGGTGATGTCCGCCCCGCACCTGGGCTGCGCCCTCCGTCACCACATCCGGCACATCTCCCTCCGCGGGCAGGGCCACCCACACACAGGCAAAGATGGTGCGTGAGGCGTGGAGCCCGTTGAGCTGCTGAGTGGGGTCGTGGCTGCCCTGTGGGTGCTGGGAAAGCCGTGCCCACAGCCCACGTGCAGTCACAGTCTCACTGCCAAGGAAACCAGAAGGAAAGGCGGGGAGGCCCCAACAGACTCTTGCGGGAAGGCTGGCCAGCGGCGGGCACATGACAGCCCCAGCCTCACGGCCACAGCCACCAACAAGGCCCTTCTGTAAAACGCATCGCAGGGGTGCCTGGGGGGCTCGCCGGCTGAGCATCAGCATCGGCTCAGGTCATGATCTCTCGGGTTGTGAGTTCGGCCCCACGTAGGGCTCTGTGCTAACAGCTCAGAGCCTGGAGCTGCTTTGGATTCTGTGTGTATCTCTCTCTCTCTGCCCTTCCCCAGCTTGTACTTTCTCTCTCAAAATAAATAGAAACATTAAAATTTTTTAAAATAAATAAATAAAATGCATTGCAGACTACAACAGTTTACTGTCACGGTCACAATCACCGCGACACGATAAGGCTCCTGGTTAGAGCTGAGCAGTGAAAGTGGAGTGCCTGCTGGCGTCTTGTCACAGAGATGGAATGCCGATCACTAAAATGGTGACTGTGTCAGAGGTCCCAGAGTTTTCTAAATTATAATCTTTCAAAAATCACCTTTGTCTCAGAAATCACACCTCTGGGAGGAAAGCTATCCGTGGGTCCAGCCGTGGGCCCAAGCTCTGGGGGCTGCCGGGACAGAAGGCTCACCCCGACGCCCACCGACTTGCTGGGCTGGTGGCACAGAGATGAGGCAGGCAGACTAGGAGGGCTGGGTTTGCTCCGGGCTGTTCCGTTGGAACAGAAGCGGCCAGAGGCACGCCCCACCCCCGGGAGCAAGGAGGTGTCTTGGTGACCTGGGCAGAGTGAGTCACGGGGGGCAGCCGGGGGTGGCTGGGCTCCTGACTCTGACTGTGGCCCCGGAAAAGGAGCTGACGTGACCCGTTCACTCCCAGCCGCCTTTGCTCGGGGGGAGGGAGGAAACTGGGCTCCAGGAGGAGACGCGGTCTCCGAGCTCCCTTGTCCCCGGGGACCCTGGGCGGGACATCTGCTACTTGGCAAGGGTGCCGGTTTCCGTGGAGAGCAGACCCGCCTCCACCCACCGGCGAGGGCGCCGTGAGGCCGGGCCCTCGGGGAACGCGCCGCAGCTCCAGGCCGGCCCCGTCGGGGACGCTGCGCCCTGACCTTCAAGCCGAGCCTGGCTTCTAAAGACGAGGGGGAAGCCCAGACAAGGGGGCGTCTGGCCGAGCGCAGGGGCGGCAGGAGCTCAAGCCGAGAGAGCCCGGGGCGTGGCTTCGCACCGTGACCCGTGACTGACGGCCAGACCGGCACGAGCAGCCGCGCTGAATGCGCCGGGGGACCCGTGTTCCAGAACGTCTCTGAGGCCCCGCTGTGCCCCCGAGAAGACGACACTCCATGCAGGAGCAGACACCTGCGGGCAGAGCCCCGTGGGCTTCCTTCGCTGGCTGCTCACCCCCCACCTCCGCAGCTCCCACAGCAGGGCCCCCAGACTCAGCCCCGACCTCCTCTCTGCTCGGGGCCCCCCAGATCCTCCAAAAACCCCCCAAACCCGGATGAACCCCCATCCGGAAGCCTAGAGTCTTGGCCCCAAGTGTCCAAGCAGACAGGGACAGCTCAGGTGCCCCTGCAGACCGGGGGGCAGGGAGGCCAGAAGCCTGAGCTCCGAGCCGAGCAGTGAGGCAAGGTCCCCACCCAGCAGACAGGACGGGGGAGCCACGTGGCCGTGAGACGGCCTCACGTCTCCTTGCCCCAGCATGCCCCGTGCGGACACGCCCGCGTGCTGGTCCTGGGAGCCAGCCAGCCCTGGCTCTGGTGCGCGGCCCGTGGCCCCAAGCGGCTGACAGGCCAAGGAGCCCTTCCCGTCTGCAGCAGTCGCCAGGCCCCACAGTCCCCAGACGCTCAAGGGGCGGTGGCAACACGGTCCCTCCCCGGCCCCCAGACGCTCACAAGCTGAACCCACACGCCACGGTGGCCGGGGCGCCACCCCTGCCTGGCACAGGCCCCATCAGTGAAAGGCCGTGGCTCTAGGAGCCTCCGCCGGGGAGGGAGCTGCCTGTGACGGACGGACGTGGGGTCTTGTCCACACACAAGCCCAGAACGCCCCCCAGACAGCATCATGCGCTGCCCTGGACTCGAGAGGCGCAGGCCCTCCGGGAGGTCCCGCCTCCTCCTGAGGGCGTGGCGGGACACGCGGTGACAGGGCTCGGCCCTGAACAGTGGTCCGGGGGCCACGCAGCTGCTGCCCGCGAGCCGCCCGTTGGCCCCGCGGAAAAGGAAGAGGCTCAGGGAGGTGAGTCTCCCCCTGGCCGCTCCGAGCTGGGCAGAGAGCCCCCGCCGCACCCAGCTCTCCGGGCGCTGCCACCGAGGCGGGCGGCTCGGCCGCACCCCAGGGCCTCAGCAACGTGAAGCCAGACCCGAGAAAGAGGTGCAGCGTCGACAGAAGCGGCTGCATGCGCCCCCGCAGGACCCTGGCCTGCAGGGGGACGCGCCCTGTGTCACACGTGGTGGGGTCCTCAGGATTTCCGGCGGGCACACAGTCCCTGCGTCATCTCCACCCCCAAACTCTCCTGCCCTTTCCCTGCGCCAACACCCCACCTGCCCCCGGACACACCCGAGGAAGACACACAGAGCAGTACTAGGCCCATGAGCTCACGCTTCGGCTCCAAGTGGCCCTCAGCCCCGTGGGGGAGCGGGCGCCCTCCCAAATCCCCAGGCTGCCCCCCACCATGCACCCAGGGCCCAGGCTTGCCTACGCTGCACCCTGTTTTCTCTGTGTCAGGAGGGGCTCATCATGAAAAAGAGACAGGGGTGGGGGCCGTACATGGGGGGGATGGAGTGGGGGCCGTACACCCAGTGTGGGGGGGATGTTATACCTTTCCCTCCTGGAGCAAGTCACCGAGAGTGGAACCCTCAGACGCAAACGAAGATGGTGAATGGGTTTTATTTTAGTTCCGCAGAACGGCCCCTCCCGACTGTCGGCACGTCTCAGGAGAGAGCCCCGCCGAGCGGGCGCTCAGGGCTGTTAAGGGCTTTGGCAGGACAGAATAAGTCCTCGTTTAGTTCACTGACCATGGTTTACGGCGTCCTGTAGCGGTCAGTCATATTCGACACACAGACGTAAGATGTGGCAGAGACCTGTCAATTTCAGAGTTCTTTGTCTCAGGAGAAATGCGACGGGACCAGACACAGGTCCGACGGGGAGGCGGAGCAGGTGCACAGACGGGAGAACTCTGCGTTAAAGGGTGGGATCTAGCAACAGTATCTTGGAAAACAAGTTAACCTTTAAGTTACTAATTACGGGGTGCAATTTAGGACTTCCAGCCGATTGCCCAACCCTTAATTGTTCAAGCAGAAAAGGGTTGGAGAGTGAAACATCAGAGTCACTTGACCCGAGGAGGGTCTTACCTTCCCCACTGCTGTTAGTTATTCAAATCCTTGAACAAAGACCTCAGCCGCTCTCTGCGCTGCCCCTGTTCTAGAGGGAAAGCTCTTATCCATCCAGAGAAAGCGTCCAGCATTACGAAGAGATAATGATAATCGTATCCTCCCTCTTTCATCTTAGTGAAGTTTCCATACTTCTCCAGGCATCTGTCCACGTGGCCCCTGTCGTGAAAAATTAAACTTAGGAGACGGGTTCTGCAGAAGTTACAATTCTAGCGGTAATGACTGTCATAAGGAACTTGGTTACAGGCACTCATGCTATCACAGGGGAAGGGCAGGTATTTTTATCATTCTAAGAGGAAGTTTTCCAGAAAAACAGAATTTCCAAGAGACATGATGCCCGCTCTCCTGCACTAGGTATAATCCATAATCACTGTACCGGGGAGGGGTAGTTCAACAGAATCTTCCATGGAAGGCGCTCTGTTCTTACATATGGGGCCCAGATTAGAGGTGATGAATGCCAACAGAACATCCTAAGAGGAAGGGGGGGTAGACAGGAACTCTTTCCCATTACCAGCTTTCTGGGACAACGTCTGCCAGTCCGATGGCAAAGAGTAAGGACAGTTTATCTTATTGGACCGGTGATTCCTCAAGCTTCTGCCGTGCGTAGACCAGCCAGCTTCCAGGGCATGGCTGGAGCAGGGCCGGAGATCTCAGGAGCCAGAGTCTTTTTGAGGGTCAGTTTAAGCTGGTTGACTGGATCTGGATCACCTCACCAGGCTGAGGGTTCTTCTGAGTTGGCTACTTACCTCCAGAGTGAAGCCTGGAACGTAATAAGGGCCGAATCCTTTGTTTAGTTGGATATCTGTGAAGTCCGTACCATCCTCACAGAATAACACGCACCGAAGACTGTGTATCCATAAAACACGGTGACAGTTTCTTTGAAGGTTACCTCGAGTTGTCTAACTTAGGCATCACAACATTCAAAGACAATCAGACCCGAATTTAACATTCACAGGGGTGTGTGGTTGAAACATAGTTTTTCTCTGTAAAAAATCCTCCATTTTTAGATCTAGCCAAATTGAGACCAGAGTGTTGGTGGACCGAGTCCAGTCTTAACAACCCCGGCCTGATTATTTACAGAAGCTCAGCAAGAATAGCAATTGTTCAGGAGGAGTTTTTAAAGTTTGCTTTGCTGGGACCTTTCGTAAGGAATCTCCAGGTTGAACTTCTAGTAGCCTCTCCAGGCCAGAAGCCAAGTCAAGCACTTCCCGTCAGACAGGCCTGAAATACCTGTGGGTTTGGGCAAACTCCTCTTCCCGAGGTTCCCGACATATGCTGAGGTCCCTGCACCTGCCAGGAAGTGACCTTCTTTCCTCACCTGGGGAGGCTGCTGGGAACTCTGTGAGCAAGGTGTCCGGCCAACATGTCCTCGAGGCTTTATGACTCCATGTTTCATAAAGTCAACCTTAGTTCCTTAAAGCTGTCTGGTCATATCCGAGTCTATGCACGAATCTCAAATATGACATTCCAGTCAAAGCCTTGGTAAAATAACCAGTATTTCCAACAGTGTCCTGCTACAAAATGAACAGATTCTCATAGAACTTATCCAAACCATTGTAATTGCCATGGAAGAAAGAATGCGCCCTGGGAGTTTTGAATTTCAGATGGTGTAGGTAGAGAGAAAAGATAAATGCTTCAGTTTACAAACAAATACTTTATGACATTTCTGTATATCATACACGTCTCAAGAGAAAGTTTTCTTAATCGGGATGAGCAAACATTAGAGAACCAGCAATATTTCCAACAAGAGTCACAAACTATACTTTTCCACAGTTTCTTTAGTCTCTTGTTTCAAATTCTTGTTCAGTTTGAATGCAGCTTTTTCGCTCTGGAAATTTTTACTCATTTTAGTACGAATCTTAAAGATGTCAAATACCTGTATTTGTTCCAAAAGTCCTTTTTATAAATCTCTTTGAAGAAGAAACACATCTTGTGACAAAATCTCAGAAATGGACATTGTTAAAGATCTGATGAGAGTTCATTATGATGCAACTGACAAAGAAACTTAGTTATTTCTGTGACACAGACACTGTAATCAGAATATTAAGTACTGGCCTTATGCCAAAACATGAAGACTTCGGGAATGGCGCATATGTTTGAGCAGTGGCAGCAGTTTCCAAGGCGACACAACCTAAGGCTTATTATTGGAGAGCGGTGCCCCTCCAAGGAACTCGGCACCTAAATAAAAGGACCTGAATGGTCAAAAGACTTCTTTGCCATTTAAATACTGGTAAGTTTGTTAAAAACTTAGGAAATTATAAAACACATCCTAAATAGGATTACAGGGTGATACTAATCTTAAAACTCCATTTATTAACCCAAAGGCAAATCCATAGCATTATATAGTTGTTAGCAAAACCTAGGTCCTTTAACATCGAGAAGTTTTAACTAAGCAATCAAAGAGCTGACAAAGGGGAAGCCCAAAGCTCTGGCTTTCTTAGCAGACAAAAGAAAAAACCTTTGTTTACATCGTCTTATTAAGAGCAGATCAACAATCCAAAAAAACTTTGTCTTATGGACAGAGAAAGGAGCAGAGTTTCAGGCCTATACCAGCGTACTTGTAAAATTTTATTTATCTCAACCTTAGTCTATCCTGAGTATACATAAAATTCTTTCTTAAAGATTTCCCTTTATGAACCTTTTACAAGTTTTCTTTGCCTTTAAACTTTGTCCCAAAGCCATCTCTCTCCAAACAACCTGTCTCATTTAGGACAAAATTAATTTTTACCCTCAACAAAAATGCACTTTTATTATATATATATGTATATTCTTTACATATCCCCCATTTTCCTGCATATAGGGTTGCTTTTTTCTTATTTTCAACAGTCTGAAGTATACTTAGCAGAATTTTAACTCTTAGGAAACCTCAGTCTCCAATTGAGGACTTAGTAACCAACGGAAAGGTGTTTACCCTAGAATTTTTTCTTAGATGGTAAATTTATGAACCAATTAAGTACAAAGCATGTTTTTAACAGTTTTAAATATCCCCAGTTTGTTTAAAACAAGTCAAAAGCGGAAACCTACATCTAGCAATTAGTGCTTCAGCTTCTTATCTCATTAGATAGCCAACGAATTCAACCTCAATTTATCACGCAAGCAAAACTTCCAGAATGGTACCGAGACAGACATAATTGACCGTCACTCCAAGTCAGTCTTCCAGGCCAACAGACGTAAGTTAAGTTAAACATGGAGTAAGCTTTACTTGAGCCCACGTAGGACACTTTGTTCCCCGTAGTTAATTCTGACCTGGGAAGTTGGCGGGGAGATCTCACCGCTGTGGTTTTCACTCTATCACCCAGGGCAGGGGGAGGGATGTTGCCTGAAGCCTTTTCAGGAGTCAGCTATGTGGGTTGGCCCTTCCCCATCCAGGGGGTGCAGAAAAGGAGTGGGGGAAGGGAAGGCAAAAGAGGAGATGCGCCTGCAAGAGGCAGAGAAAGAGAATTTCCAGTTTAAAATTTTTTTTCAGCTCAGACAGGAGCAGACTTCAGGTTTCTTTTGTTTTATTTTAACCAGTAGAACTAGGCCGTCCAGGTCAGTCCGGAGAAGACAGGGAACCTTCCCCGAAACAAAATCAGTCTCACCAGCTGCGTGGGAATGTCCCCTGAAAGTTTCCGCGCTGAGGTAGACGCACTACATTTGGCTCCGGTCACAGCCATTCACCTGGGACATGACTGAGGGAGAAGCCCTCACATCTACCAGGCAGAGGAACAGAGAGAGAGTCAGCATCCCCTGCAGTCTGATTTTATCTCTGCCAGACCAGTAAGGTCTCTTACTCTGCCCAGTCCCAACCCCATAATGTCCCCGTGGGGTGGTGTCGCAAAGACAGACAAAGGGGTAGGGGTGCCCCCTCTAATGAGGGGACCAGTCAGATGCCCATCTGGCCGTGTCCTGCAGGAGCTCAGGTGACGCTTAGCCGTAGCCGTCTCAGCTTTGTGACTTACAATGGGAGGCTGTTCCGATGCTGCCACCGGCTGTATGCCGTTCACCACGGAATCGCAGACGGGCCCACGCAGACTCCGGAGGCTTTCTGGGACTTTAAGAGTGCCCATCCGTGGAGCCACGGAATCGAACCCGGCAGGCAAGCCAGACCGAGCCGCACACTCACACTCACACACACCCCAGAGGTTATTGCGTTCCCTCCCATAGAACGACAATGACAACCCGACAGAAACAGGGACAGAAGTGGCCACAGGAGCATCTTTCCTCTGCATTTCCTGCCACAGGGACCTCCTCTCTGTGGAGAGAGCTGCGCCCATTATTTTCTTGTTTGCTCTCCTGGAAGCTGTGTACACGTTCTTTATGTTGTGTGGGTGCTAATCCATCTGTAACGATATTCTTTGTAACTATTTTTTGCCCAATTTGCGGCTTGTGTGGCCAATGGTTTATCACCTGAATTCAGATGCACCTGTGCTTCTGTCTGGAGGATTACGAGGAAGGCTGCACAAGACCCGGGCGCCAAGATGGG
>PJEM01013644.1:24957-39827 GCA_004023845.1 Helogale parvula
TACACACGGGGGAGGGGTCATTGCACAAACCCTATGGACACCAGGCCCCAGAACCACACTCCAGGCCAGAGGCTCAAGGTCTGAAGGGAGAGAGGAGGGGTGTGGCTGGGGCAGGAGAGCACCCGGGGGGAGCTGCCTGGAGAGAGGAGGCGCAGGGGGTGAGGTCAGCCCCGTCTCTGCCCCTGGGGGTCTGGCGCAAGCGGTGCTCTAGGATCGTGCCCCCTTCTCTCCCACTGGTCCTGAAATGGGGCCCGGGGCTCCCCGCACAGAGGCGTAGCCATCCCTCCATCAGGACTTGAATGCGTTTTTCTGAGCAACAAGCACCTTCAGAAGACGGCACCACGGTCAGCAAGAAGAACGCCCAGGTGTAAGTATCTCAGATGCCACCTTGACATCCCGCAGTGTCCCGGCACCCGGGCCCCGCCGTCAAGCCTGCCCTCACCGGCAAAGGCCGCCGTGGCTGGGTCCCCGTGGAGGAGCCCAATGGCTTCTGGCTTGCTCCAGCAAGCCCACCGCACCCCCTCTGCCAGGGGCCACCCTGCGCTCTTGTCAGGATCAAGCCCACCTCTCGCAGCCCCTGCTGCCTCATGATGTGCCCCAGAGCAGCCCTGTGACCCTGTGTGGCAGGCAGGGTCGCTCCCGGGGCCGCACCTGTGACTTGTTACCTGCCATCTGTCTCACCTGCTCGGGGTGGGGGCGCCAGGTTCAGGCCGCCTCCCACTTCTTAGGACGCGGCCCCTCCCACCCCAGCTGAGTGCAGAGCGGGTGACTAGAGCGGCCCCAGCCTACCACAGGGTCTCCCTGGACACACTGTCCCTGGGGCACTGGGCATCAGCGACCCCTCCCGCTTCCTTCCAGGGAACCGTCCAAACAGCTCAGGAGTCAAAGCCAAAGAAAGAAAATGGACCCAAGAACTAAACGCAAGGACCCGGGCATCGGAGGGAAGGTGTCTGCTTCCTGGGCCCGGGCTCCCGGTTCTGAGCGTGGGGGCCCTCTGGTGACAGCAGCAGAGGGCTGGCCACCGCCCACCTCCATCACTAAACCCGGGGTCTGTGCTGGCTAGGGGGCGAAGAAGAGACGGCTGTGAGGGTCCTCTGGACGCCAAGGGCCCAGCAAGTGTAGGACGGGACTCCTCCAAGTTCACCTACTAAACCAGAACCGGGGTGCCCTCAGATCCTCCCCACCCGACGGGATGGCCTCATTAAAAAGCTTTCCTTCAGCAGGCGCCCGTCTCTGACTCGTCACCGGCAGCCGTGGTGGCACAGAGTCCCTTCTGTACAAAGCCTGTCATCGATGGAACAGAGGCTTTTGTTGCCCGGGGATTTCCAGCGCCGAGTGATCTTGCTCCATAGACGGAAGACGCCTGGCCAGCATCCAGCAGGGGACAGAGGGGTCTGTGTGTCATGTCGGGCCAGCATCGCAGCCCAGCCACGGCGGGGAAGTGGGACGGCTGTTCATGAAACTCGGACTCTGTGAATGAGCTTTCTTTCTCCAAAGCAGCCAACACGCCGGTCCGTGCTGAAAGCCTGCCAGGGCTGCGGCACTTAGATTTAAACTAAAATTATTATAGAATCGGAAGCTAGGATAAATTCTTTTTTCTCTCACTCCCCTTTAACAAGGCTGAATGGAATCATTGAGATCAAATCCTACCTTTCAAACACGCATTTGGCTGAGAACTGTCTGTGCCAAGCGTCAGCCCGGGCTAATCCCTTTGCTGACATGGTAAGCGCTCAAGAGGCCATCAGCCAGAGGCGCTGACACTCCCGGCCCTGGCGGGGCGGATGGGTGCCAACTCTCTTGTACTCAGTTTTCAAAACCCAGGAGCTGCGTATAACCAGATTCACGTAGATTCTGCTAGAGTAAAAAAACAAACAAAGAAAAAAAAAATTCTTAGTAGAGAAGGAGTTTCAATCTCCAATGTAAAATAAAATGGAAAAGCTGAAATTAAAAATACAAAAGCCATAGTTTCATTATCAAATGAAACTACAACCCTAAGATTTCAGTTTGTAACTAGCTCCCTCAGCACCACCGGGCCCCTCACAGGCTCCCACTCGCACCAGACCCCGAGGTGCTCCCCGCCCGCCCCTTCCCTCTTCTCCTGGCCGCACTGGGTTTGTTTGCCATGGCTGACACTTTCCAAATCGTGGACCTGCGTCTCTGCCTGTCAAAGCGTGTCCACTCGGTCGCTTAGAAACCTCTTGGGCCCCATTCAAGTGCGGCCTGGGAGCGCCACCTCCCATTTGTGCTTACACTGTGAGTATTTCAGTGCTTCTGGAAAAATCTCCATTCAACTGGCGCTCGGGCTCTGCCTGGGCATTATTAATACCAGCCGGTGCATTTGGTTCTCGGTGGCTAATCTGACTGCTCCGCGCTCCAAGCTGACCACGCCCACTCGGGTTCTCACTTCTGTCCTTGAAGAACACTTTCCATTTTCTCTCAATTCCACAACAGAAGTTGTCCTCCCTGTGAGATTTCCCAGGGATGGAGCCCAAGGCTGCAATCCCTCGACCACGGGGCACGGCCATCTTCACTTACTGGATATTTGCAAACTGTCCCCACCCCGGGGGCTGCTCTTCTTCTGCGCCGCGACGCCTCATAGCCCCCGGCGCTTGGCGGTGTCAGAGCCCCAGGGCCACACAGGGGCGGGTGCACCTCCTCGTGGCGCCGCTCTGCACGCCGGCCGCAGGGGCGTCCTTCCTCTGCGTTTCCTGCTGCGGGGACCTCGTCTCTGGGAATCGCCTGTTCACGCGCTGCGCCCATTATTTTGTTGTTTGCTCTCCTGTAAGCCGTGTACAGGTTCTTTATGTTGCGTGGGTGCTAATCCACTTGTAACAATATTCTTTGTAACTATTTTTTGCCCAATTTGTGGCTTGTATCTCCAGTGGTTTATTCTAAGACCTTTACACTGTTTCTTACATAAACGTATCACTGTTTCCCTGTATGACTTGTGCTCTTAGCCGCCTTCATAGGAAATCCTTCTCTATCCCAGACTCACGAAGATCACTTCTATTGCTTTAAGATTACACTTTCCACTTTAACTGCTCATCGCCCCCGCCCCCCGTCCGCGTCTCCAAGGACCTGACCTTCACATCTCGTGCCCATGAGGTACAAAATGGCTGCAAACAGCGGTCACCAATAGTCGTCCCATATGTGCAGTGCATGTGTGGGGGGGGGGACTCGGGACCCCCGTCGCGGCACAGCTGCAGGGAACCAGGCACGGATTCTTCGTGAGCGCTTATCCCAGTGGGAGGAGCGTCCCCGGAAGGGCCACTGGGCAGACTCCACGGATGCCACCCCCCCCACCCCGCCGTAGCCTGTCGCACGGGCTGTGCACACAGGAGCAGCCGTGGTCCCCGGCAGGTGCTCGGAGGCCGGTTCCCCTCAGTCCTGCTGCTCTGCTCCGGCGGCACCTCTCCCGGGCTTCTGCTTCAAAGGTGGGAAGTCAGAGTCCCCTCAGTTCTTACGGCCTCCCGCAGTGATTCAGTGTCCCCGGGGTCCGGCGGGAGGCCCGGCCTCACGCGCCCCGCCGGCTTCCTCAGGGGCCAAGCCCGGGACACTCAGTTACTCTCTTCACGGGGCTCTGCAGGTGACGAGGACGATCAGCTCTGCAGGTAGCCAGTCCCACGGATACCAGGATGGAACTCGAACTCAGAACCGCCTTGTCCTCTGGCCCGGCTGGCGGACCCCACAGAAACACAGCATCCCCTCGTGGCGAAATGTGAGTGAGCATTTCCTCACAAGGGTGGGCTTTGCATTGGAAACAGGGGAGCTGCCCCCTGTTTGTAGAGGATGGACCCAGGGGAGGTGGGGACACGACTTGGCCAAAGTTCCCGTCCTGATAAAGGGTGGTGCCCGACCCTGACCAGAAACACATGGGCGGCGCCAGGGAGGCCCTGTTTACACCTGGTAGGGATGCACGCGTGTGCCAGGTGGCGACACGCCCATCAGAAATGCGGAACAGAGCCACGCCGCCCTGGACGGACCCACAGGAACGTCTGTGACTGCGGGAGGCCCCCTCTGTGCGGAGACATGGTGGCAGCGCCTCCTCTTCCTGGGACCAGGACCCGCACAGAAGCGGGAGGCCTCCTCTCGAACCTGCTCTTCCGGAGGGTCGCCGGGGAACCCGGGCCCGCACCCCAGACCAGCGGCCTCCCGTGTCACACATGGGCCCACGTGGGGAAGACCGTGGCCTCTGGGAACTAGCCCTGGTCACCAGCACGGTGCTGGGCAGGAGAGACTCCCCGGGGCAGCCCTGTGAACCCTGAGCGCAGAGGGAAGGGAGACACTGAAAACGCCGCCAGAAAACGTTTCCTATGTGAAGTTCTGTCTGAAAGGACAACTGAGCCAGACTGAAGTCAGACGTGTTTGCTGTGTCGGTGGGGCCCCACGCTCGGCGCAGCGCCCCCGGACCCCGCACCCCCAGGCCCGCGCAGGGCCCCCGACCCCCGCACCCCCAGGCCCGCGCAGGGCCCCCGACCCTGCACCCCCAGCTTGAACACAATACGCCTCAAGTTATCGGCACATGTTCTAACTGGGGATAATTGCCCAAACCACATAACAAACAAAACACATACCACGTCCGTTCTGACTAAACAAACGGCCCAGGGCCCGTGTCCTGCCTCGGGCTTCTGCGCTCTAAGCTGCGCCCTCCCCAGGGAGGCTTCAAAGTCGAGTGGCTTATAAAAACCTCCGATCTGATACGAGCTCTTGGCCTCACCAGATGTTGAAAGTATGTCCAAGGATCCTCTTATGACCAATATCCTGACGTGGAGAAGCCAGATCAGGTGATTTCCAGCGTCCGTGAGGAGAGACCAAGTGCTCTCGCTCGAGATGGCTTCCTGTTTGCTCAAGCAAGGGCCACTTGTGAAAACCACTTCTCCTTGGGTCCTGGGTCACTGCAGCTTGGGTGTCAATGCACGTGATGTGATGTGAAGAGGACAGGTGTGCAGGCAGGTGCACGTGTATTGCAGGTACGAGTCTGTAGTGGGGGCAGGTGAGCACACAGGTGCATGTGGGGGGCAGGTGTGCACACAGGTTCATGTAGGGGGAAGGTATGCATGCAGGTGCAGTTTTGCATCCATGTGCAAGTGCACATACAGGTGACAGCTGGACATCTGTGGCTCTACTGCCCGGCCCACCCATGCCTGCTGTGACCACTCACCTCTGAGGGCAAGTGAGGCACGTGACACCACCCACTGTGTGACAGGCTCGTGGAGGAGCCTGCGGCCAGCAAGATGGGGGGGGGAGACGCAGGAGCAGAGGGAGGGGCCGGATGGGAGGGGGCAGGGAGCAGGGTCCCAGGTCCATGGGAGGCACCACATGCCGCAAGCCCTGAGGGTCAGGGTCTGGGTTGTGGGAGCCAGGCTTGCAGGTCTGGGTGGGGGGAGCTGGGGGAGGATGTGCCCACCTCCTCGGGCATCAGTATGTCCCGGGCCTCATTCCAGATCTCAGGGCCTCCTGCCCGGGGCCCCTCTGGTCCCACCAGCGGGAGCTGGGTCTCTGCCAGAGGCCCTGGATGGGTCGCAGGCCCCCAGCTCGCTGCCAGGCAGGCCGGGGCAGGCCGGCTCCACCGGGGGGCCACGTGCTGCTGTCTCGGCAAGGAGGCGACAGTGCAGGCAGGCGAGCCAGCAGGCTCCGGGGCCAGGCCGCTGCCCGCCTCGCGGCCAACCTCCCCCCAGCTAAGCAAGATCTCTGTTGCCGCAAATTGGCAGAGATAACTCAACACAGCATTTTTCAAAGCCAACTAGAAAGAATTACCGTAAGCAATTGTTTTTCGTACAGGATCGCTCCTCTGAGAGCAACTATTTTCATATTTGTGGGTTCTTTGACACTTGGGGAAGCAGGATTTCATGTAAACATTCGTTCTGCAGGCCCGAAGTGTGGAGAAAGATGTGCTCAGCCCCACATGCATGTCTGCGTGCCTCTGAATTTCAAAACGCTCTTACATTTTGATAAAGACCCATGGAAGAGATCGTCACTTCAGACCAGGTTTTATGTGGGGGTCATTTTTTTAATGTCTAGGAAAATGAAACGGACGACCTGGCTAAGAGATGTGCTGTGTTCATGAGTTTTTTAATCTCTGGGGCCCCTTAAACCCGTATCTCCATCGTGGTCAAAATGTGCACATAAAATATAACGCCAAGTATTTAGATCTTTATTTGATGTCAAATGTCTGCATGTTTGAGGGAAGTGGTTTTAACTGGAATCCAAGTGTTGTAAAAATAGGGCCTCTCTGAGGAAAGCTCCTGCAGAAACAGGTGCCCACCGGGAACCTCCACCACGGAGTCCTGGCAGAAACACCCCTGCAAATGAGGCCAAAGCCGCGTGCATGTCCGTGTGTTAGTGCCCCACACTGCAGCAGACTCCAGGCACCTTTATGACACATTCTTGTGAAAGCATACATTTGGCACCGTCCAGAACCAAGTCTCCAGTGGCATTTTTAGCACTAGGGCAAACCCACTGCATAATTTGGACGGAAAAATAAATTTCTATGAATCACAAAGACAATTCTTAAAAAGAGTCTGCAATGGGACTTCACCCCCCTGGCTGCTAAGGCACAAGACTCCGGAGGCACAGCGGTCAGGACAGTGTGGCGCCCCGGCACTGCGCCGATGGAGCACACGCAGAAGTCGCTGCAGGCACCCGTGTCCGCGCCCGAAGGAGCCGCAAGCCGGGGGCAGAGCTGATAACGGGGCCCCCGGGAGGGGAGGAGATGTGTAGATGCATTAGAAACAACACAAAAGGAAGAACTAAAAATAAGTATCAGAAGAAAATGGAGAACTCTGTAAATCTGTAAATGACTCTGACTCCACAAACAGACCAAAACACAGCCCCGGACCAGCGGGCGGCGCCTAGTGGTCTCCGTCCATCCGGGGAACAGAAACCCTTCTCCCTGGATCTGCCCTCCTTAGACAGACGCAGCCCACGCTTCCCAGAGCCTGGCCAGCAGCTCTGTGCGCCGGGGGCTGTATTCCAGAAGGTTCTTGGAGAACAACGGGGGATTTGCCTTCAGAGTTCGAGGGCCCAGCTGGTGGTTTCTCCAAACCAAGAAACTGAGTCCCAGAGATGAATTAAAGCCTTCTTCCCTTTCCTGAAAGAAAACTTCCTATAGCCCCTTGCCCAAGACCCACTTCTCCTAGTCAAGCCTCTAGAACACTCTGGGACTTCGAGAATTTTCCATCACAGGATTAAAATTGAAGCGAAGAAAGTATGAACAGTTCAAGACAACGAACTTCCCTGGACTCATCCTCCTGGGCCCTCCACTCCTCACCCCTGCTCTCCAGGGAGTCGCTCTTCTGGGCCCTCCACTCCTCACCCTTGTTCTCCATGGACCCACTCTCGTGGGCCCTGCACTCCTCACCCCTGCCCTCCTGGCTGTTTTCTACCTCTGTCGGCCTTTTGGGGTTCTCCACGATCCGCTTGTTGGGAAGGAGTGGAAAGCCCCCTCCTTGCTGGCTGTCCTGGAAGAGCTCCTCACACTGTCCCACCAGCTCCCCACTGGGCTCCTGTGTCTGTGATCATGGCAACTGCAACCGAATGCGTGGAGGTCAGCAGCGTGCCGCTGGCCATGCAGGCTAGGGAGGCTGCCGCCACGGCCCACGAGGCCTCCCCTGCCCTCACGGAAGCAGAGAAGGTGGCCACTGCACTGCTCTCCCTCTACAGACTCGGCAACCGAGGCTCGGAGAGGTCACCTGCCCCAGGCCAGCATGAGGCTTCGGGAGGGTTGCAGGGCCTCGCCCTGCTCTTGGCCCTCTGTGTGGGCAAGGCTGTGCGGGAGGTCGTGGGCCACCGCGGGACCGTCAGCCTCTCTTCTGACACCCCCACCCCCGCCGCGTTTCTCTCTCCAAGTAAACACAGAAGGACCCAAGCAAGGTCACACGTCACTGTGTCAGCCGGCCAGGGCATCAGCCAGGTTATCAGAGGGCTGATCACTTCCTGACCTGCCGCCGAAGCAGGGACAAGGCTGGAGGGCGTCACAGGACAAGGACACGCCCAGGACCATGTCGTACTAGGCCAGGCAGTCGTACTAGGGTCTGGCCTTCCCCTAGTCCCAGAGCAACGCAGGAAGCATTTAGACCACTTCCTCATGACTCCAGGCATCACGTGTGACCCAAGGGACTGCTGGGCGATGTCCAGCTGTCCTTCCTCACCCATGCCCGCCACCTGCTTCAAGGGTCACCTGCTGCCTCTCAGGGTCACAAGGAGAGGCATGCACACACTTAGCTGTGATCACCACATACAGTTTATGGTAAATTTTTGAGATTTATAAATTTTGATAACTTTTGCCGTGGCTAATACTGTGCCACAAATGAAGGATCCCCAGATGCCTCCCCTTCGCGCAAGGGCGTAATTCTGTGAACTAGAGTCATGAGCCGACAAGAAGGGATCATCGGACTCACACCCCCTGTGGAACCCCTGGGTCCCATCAGCAAATGCCTCTGTGCACCCTCCTGCCAGCCGCACTCCCCGGGTGGGCCCAGAGATCCCAGTGGGTCCCGGGGCAGCCCTGGCCAGGACGGGCACACACGGACCCAGCAGCAGCTCCGGGCAACCTCCTTTCCCTACGGCCGCCTTCCACGGAGGGCAGGTCCCAGAGAGGACCGGCAAGGAGCTGCGTCCGGGTCCGTTCCCCGGGGAGCCTCGACAGAGTCGGCGCTGGCCCCTGCGCGTGTGGCCCGGCCCCTAGGGTCCCTCAGGATTCGGGCCGGGGGAGGAAGCTCCCGCAGAGCCCTCCCGAGCTGCAGGAGGGGGCGACGTGGCGGGCCGTCCTTGCGCCGGGGACCAGGCACAGCCGGAGGGTCCCCGCGGTCCAGCCACGGCGGAAGGCGCGCCGCCGGAGCCTGGGTGCCCCCTCAGGACCGACAGTCCCGGACGCCCCGCCAGCCCCTGTGGACGAGGCGGGTGGAGGGGGGGGCCCCAAAACTGAGGTCAGACGCAGGGCGCGGACGAGACCGGCCTCCGGGTCCGTGGGGGCGGGGCTCTCGGGAAGCCCCGCCCCCGCCCGCCCAGGCCTCGCCCAGGCCTCGCCCCGCCAGCGCCCCCCGCCCCCCGCGTCACGCCGCCGCCGGCCTGCGCCTGCGCGTCCGCCCGCCCCGGCCGCCGCGCATCCTCGGCTCGCGCCCCGCGCCCGCTCTGCGCCCCGCTCCGCGCCCGCTCTGCGCCCGGCGCCCCGCTCCCTGCGGCGGGCGGCGGTCATGAGGCTGCGGGCGCGCGGTCCCCGGGCCGCCCCCGCCTCCGGCGCGGGGGCCGGCGACGCGCGGCGGCTGGCGCCCCCGGGGCGGAACCCCTTCGTGCACGAGCTGCGCCTCGGCGCCCTGCGGAAGGCCCAGGTGGGTGCGCGCCCGAGCCCCCGCGGCCGGTGGCGCGGATGCGCGGCCGGGGGGGGGGGGGGGCTCCCGGGCCTGGCCCCGCGGCCGCCTCGTCGCCCCCGGCGGCCTGCGACCCCCGCGAGGCCCTGCGGCGGTCCGCGCTCCCCCGGTTCCGGCCCCTTCTCGCCGGCTCGCGTTCCCGCCCCCCTCCCCCCGCCCCGGGCCGCGGAGCCGGGCCCCGCATCCCCGTCCCCACGCCCCCTTCCCGCGGCCCCGGGTCTCCACACACCCTTCCTGGTCGCTCTGCGCCGCGCGGCCCCCTGGGCTGGCGTCCGTTCCCGCCGCGCGCAGGCCCCACGGGATACCCGCGGGGCTCCCCCGGGACGGGGCCGTGTCACTTGATGAGCTTCGTGTGTGGGGACCTCCTCGTGCGGGCGACCGCGGGGTGCGCGCCGTGCGGGGTGCTCTGAAGGGAGCGGCAGGATTTCCGCCTCTGCGTTTGCAAGTTGTGCTGCGCGGCGCGTGCGGGGGGAGCCCCTCGGGGTTAGTCTGTAACGGAGTCGGCTTTGTGCAGCCTCGGTTCCAGCGAGGGAGGGAACAGTGTGCAGTTTGTTCCCCTTACGTCTTACTTGTGGCGTCCTCCGGTGCTGGCTGAGGATGGACGCCTGCAGGAAGGCAGTGGGCCCCCACTGGGCCTTTTTCTTCACAGCGCCCCAGGGCTTCCAGGTGGGGTACTCCCTGGCCTGGTGGGGTGTGCTCCCTGGCAGTGTCGGGGTGCGCCCCTGGCCTGGTGGGGTACGCTCCCCGGCAGTGTCGGGGTGCGCCCCTGGCCTGGTGGGGTACGCTCCCCGGCAGTGTCGGGGTGCGCCCCTGGCCTGGTGGGGTACGCTCCCCGGCAGTGTCGGGGTGCGCCCCTGGCCTGGTGGGGTACGCTCCCCGGTAGTGTTGGACCTCGGCATTGACAGTCTCTCCTAGTGGCTCGTTGTGTTTGCATTTCTATGATTGCTTTCAACACAGCCTTTCTTCAAACTCCGAAACCAGAACAGAAGCGGCACAAATTCAGGATGCCAGCAGTCGTCCAGGAGCGGGGGGTGTGTTTTTCACTTTGATAAAACTTTTTGGGGTGACGCTGAGATGTCTTTAATGCGTATTCACTTGAAAGAATATCAAAGTGGAAAGTTCCTGAACTCAGTCTGAAGTTGTCCTGCGTCGCCTGCTTCTTCTCGAAGCATCCTCTGGGTGGGCTTGGTTACCAGGGTGGGAGAGGCAAGGGTGGGCACGAGATTGAGGACAGAGGAGAGAAGGCGAGGGTGGCATCCCTTCTGGTTCCATGGAAAGGCAGGGCTGTCCCAGTCGGCTCCTGCTTGTCCCCTGTATCTGTGTGTGTCTGGAGCCAGACCCCAGCACCTGCCTGCCCCTGAGGTCTGCGGGCACCTCCCTCTGCTGGGTTCCTTTGCTTGCGGACTTGAACTCATCACCAGCAGGTGCTGTACCCAGCTGTGAGGGGGTCGGGAGCACAGCTGCTTCCTATGGGCCCGTGAGTGCCCCCCTCCCCCACCAGCCCTGACCCCCTTCACTCCTGTGATCCACAGGCTTTCTACCCACAGCTCTGAACCCTCTGAGGGTGGCCCTGGGACTGAGCCCTGCCTCTTTCGGGTGGCTTCCAAGGCCCTGCCCCACCTGCCTGCCCCCTGCACACCAGCTGTGCAAGCCTTCATCTTCCTGCCTGTGCCTCCTCCCTCTTGCCCTCCTTGTGCCTCCTCCAGGTCTTCGGTGAAGTAGCAATTCCAGGAGGTGGCCCCCTCCTCCCTGGAGGGCCCCCTCTGCATCTCTGTCACATTTGCAGCCTCTTCCCATTGCTGTGGATGGACAGGGGCCAGGTCTGTCCTCTCCCAGACTGTGTGCTTATTGCCCGAGCGAGGTGCACTGTAGGGACTCAGCTGCCTGTTGAGTGAATAAACCAGGGAAGGGGCCGGATGTCAGAGCCGAGCCAGAAACCCCCCACACCTCTCAGGCACAGGGCACAGGGTTGTAAGCAGCTCCCGGGAGCTGCTCTTCAGTGCCAGGCTGAGATTCTGGTTTTAGATGTTGGCTCGCAGCTTCTGGAAGACATTCAAGAAAGAACAGGTGGGTGGAATGTTTCAGCCTCTCAGAAAGGGAAGGATACTTTGTATACACCTTTTAGCAGTGTTTCAGAGGCTGTGTCAGAATATTCACCAGAAGGCTCCTGGTGTATTTAAATGTTGGTGACAAAGCTGTGGCCACTGCTCAGCTGTCAGCAGCGTGTGGTCTGGAGCCTGTAGCTTGTAAATGCTAAGTTCAAGTTTCACTCTACAAAAATATTTTCCTTTGCACACAGTGGCACTCTGCAAAGCTTTTTACTTCCATGCACCGTGTTATGTAAAGGTTTCCACAGAGGAAACTAGCCCGTGCGAGCACAGAAAGCCTGCCTCCCGAAATCAGTAAGTGAACCCGTCCGCAGTGACTGCGCCGCCCAAGGGCCACTCAGAAACTCGCCTAAATTCTGAGTGAGGGTAAACCGGTGAGGGCGTCTATGCTCCCGGTAGCTCGCCGCCGGGGCGGGGCAGGGCGGGGCTGCCAGCCACCGGCAGGTTAGTTAACGACCCGCCATCTGTCGTTAGTGGCAGATTTAGCAAGGAGCTTAAGCATCTCTTTGGACAGAAAATAACTCGTTAAGATGTGAAGAACTGGATAGTACAGTATTGGACAGTCACGTGGTGATTCGCTGTTTGGGAGTCATAAAGGTCTCTGTCAGCCGGGTTGTGGGGGGGCTTCCTGTTGGAACCCGCAGGTGGAGTGCACCCCTCTTCCAGCTCTGATGTTTCATTTCTGAACTCCTGTGACTTGTGCCACGGAGAATGTGCTTCCCAGAAAGCAGTCTGGCTTCCTGTACACCTTGGAACGGAGTCCTTTCTGGGAGGACGCTGCGCAGTGCACCCTCCTCCCGTTTACGGCCACAGCTTTGCCATGAAGGCCGAACGCGGGCGCAGGCAGCCGGCACACCTTCCAGGTGGCCTGTGTGCCGCTTTCATTTCCCAGAGGCACGGGGTCTTTTCCTCCAAGTTCCCGTCCAGATGCATGAGTTTTGATTGAAAAGGCAAGCCGCAGCCTCCGCCTGCATCCTGAGGCAGGTGAGGCCCTCCTGGGGCCCGGAGTCCCACACCCGGCACGCTTCAGGCCTGGTGGTTTCCAGCGGCGTCTCTGACCTGCCACATTCTGGGCACCCACCCCAACGCTTGAATCTGGGTAGTCCCTGCATGAGACGCAGGATGACAGCTCCTGGTCCGGCCCCTCCCGTGACCCCCACTCTGTGCCACGGCTTGCGAAGGGATGGGGAAACGGGGAGGTGACATGACTCGTGAGCCACTGGTGGCCATAGAAACCTGGGGGAACCTAACGTGGCGATGAAGGATTTCCAGGACAGCATGTGTCGCGGGGGGAGGCGGGGGGAGCGGGCTGCAGCAGGGCCCGGGGGCCTCCCTGGATGCCTGGGAGACGGGCCCTGGAGCGGGGCCCCGGGAGCCTAACAGCACTGCCTCTGTTGGTGCGCTTGTACCCAGTAGGGCCCCTGCCACCGGCCAGGCAGCGCAGCCCCCGACGCAGATGGGTGGAGGCCACGCGCCCTGTCCTTGTGTCCCAGGTCAGGAGACTGCAGCCCCCAGACTCCCGGGCAGGCTCCGTGCCCTCAGGGAACCGCCTGCAGCCTGGTTCTAACGTTCTGGAAGGGCGCACGCGTCGCTCTCAGCCGAGGCTTCCGTTGAGCGTGGGGAAGGGGTTCGGGCTTGGAAAGACGACTGTCCATCCTCCACGCTCCTCCGTCCTGAAATGTGTGCGCACACACACAGGTCTTGCGTACGCGTGTGTACACACACACACAAGTATGGACACTCGCACATGGTTGTGTGTTACGTTCTTTTTAATTTCTTGGTACTGAGCAAAGCACGGTCAGTCTTATTTCTCATTTTAGGAAATGGAGGTCTTGTCCCTGAGACTGGCCCCTTGGGAGCCCTGTTGCAGGAGCCGGGTGCCTGCCCGCCTGCCGCCCCTGCAGGCGCCCACCCGCCACGGGACGCACCCCGGATGGCCAAGGACGTCCCAGGACGTGTCCTGAGCTCTTCCTGTCCTGGGGGTCTGAGCAGGGCTCCCCCAGCTCACGTTTCTCAGAGCTTCCCCCCTGCCCGGCCAGAGGAGACCGGGAGCCCGGCGGACCGTTTGCTCCTTCACCTTCCTGGCCCCGGGGCCGTCACCCCTTCTGCCCGTCACACCCAGGACTGTGTGCTGTCCCCAGAGCTCAGCCTTCGAAGGTGTGCAGCGGTGTGTCAGGACGCCCTTCCCCTGTCCCGAGGTAGCGTTTCTCACCTTTCTGGCGTTCCCTCCACCGTCAGTAAGGTTGTAAGTTGTCTTGCAAGTGAGGTCAGAGGTCAGGGCGTGTGTGAAGTGGGATCATGGTGCTCGCGCCTCCCAAACCCAGTCGTCGTGCCCGGTGTTTCCCCTAGCTGGAACCGTACGAGCTGGAGAGGGTGCGGCTCTGCTCAGTGCTGTCCTCGGACGCCCGCCTCTTCAGGTCGTGTCCCCTCGGTGCTCTCGTGCTTGCAGATGCTCCACAAAGCTGCCAGGGGCTGTCCTGGGCAGAGCCGGCACCGTCCGTGCCCGTGGGCGGGTCGCGTCCCAGGAGCCTGGGCACCGTGGCCTTGTGCTCCCGGAAGTCTTATTCCGTCTCAGAGCCAGGGCAGTGATTTGTTCTCCCTAAAAACCTACTTGCTACATAAAGCTTTTCTTAAAGACATCTTTCACAATTTTAATCTTCGAGACCCCTAGGGTGGGGGCACAGAGCTGGACGCAGACAGCATCCCTAAGGTCTTGAGGGCACGCTCCGAAGTGACCCTGGTGCCCGAGGCAGCGGGGAAGCCAAGGGCTGCGGGGCTGGTTGGGATCATGCCCTGAATGGTCCCAGCACAGGGCCCACAGCAGAACCCTCCCCGAGTGCTACGTCTGTCTCACCAGCAGGAAGGGGTTGAGTCCTTAGTCACTTCCGCGCCACATGGCTCACAAGCCCCACGTCCTCACAGGCCTCCGGGCCCACAGAGTTCAGCATCTGCCAAGCTCAGAGCCCACCCTGCCCCAGCAGCCAGGGCGCTTCTCTGGCCACCGCCCCACGCCCTCCCATTTGTCCTGGTTGCTTGCGTGTGTGCTCAGGAGTGCCTGGACCAGTCCGCTCTATACCTCCCCTCCGGCATACTTGGGAGAGCGAGCACCCCAGCCACGCTCCACCCCTGCCCGCTAACCCGCACCACAGGCTTGCCGTGAGAGCCACTCTGAGCCCACAACCGGTGGGCCAGGAGCCCCCTGCGGCTGGGGGGCAGAGCCAGGATCCTCCCTGCAGCTGGGGGGCAGAGCCAGGATCCTCCCTGCAGCTGGGGGGCAGAGCCAGGATCCTCCCTGCAGCTGGGGGACAGAGCCAGGATCCTCCCTGCAGCTGGGGAGGCAGAACCAGGATTCTTCCTGCAGCTGGGGGGCAGAGCCAGGATCCTCCCTACCACT
>PJEM01013645.1:0-39740 GCA_004023845.1 Helogale parvula
GAAGGTGAAGATGGGCAGCTCTCAAGACAGCAGGGGTCAGCAGGCCAGCAGCTGACCTAGCGTCCTATGGAAAGGAGGTGCAGTAAGTTGAAATGGCCCACTTTCTGGCCACCACACCTCTCCTCTCCTCTCCTCAGGGCAGGAAAGAGGATTGTGGGATTTGTGGCTCAGACCAAAAGTGGCCCTTGAGAAGGTTTCAAGCTACACCACCAGAGTCCCCAACCAGTCTGGCGGCCATGGAGGGAAAGATCAGAGAGAGATAAAAAACACATCAGGCTTAGCGTCAAAAGTTGTGACTGCAGATTTCAGGCTCACACCTTGTTAGAGCCGCACCCTCGCCTAAGTCCTGTAACTCAGGGTCAGAGCCATTAAAGTAGGGATCCTCGCAGCCCCGCTCCGGGAGCTGGCAAAGCTAAGCGCCTGGCCCCTTGCCCTTCAGGCCTCCTCCCAAGCTGAGTGCAAAGTGCCTCTGGGGGAAGGGAGAAGCCAGGTTGGCCAAGGGAGGCAGTCATCCCCTGCCATTTCTGGTAGGTTGCCTAGAGACCTCAGAAGAAAGAGAACTAGATTCTACTCTTAATAAAAATTCACATTTATATCTAATTTTATATTTGTATTCTTTGATTAAGGCCCCTTCCCCCTAGATTGTACCTCAGATCTCACAAAACCTGGCTCCACCCCTGAAGACATCCAGAGTTGTTAAATGAAGTGGCCACAGAAAAAGTGACTGGCTCACCAAAAGCTGGAAATAATGCTTATGAAGTCTGATGCTGAGGCTGCTGCCCAGCACCCTTCTACCCAGGTGAGGCACGGTAGGAGGAGAAAGCAGCCCAACCCCCACCCTGGCCGGGAAACACTGGCGGGAAGCCTGGCGCTCTCCAGCCAGGGCCCCTCTGGCCAGACAAGGCCAGATGATGGAGCGACTTGATTCAGTGGTTACATATCCAGCACAGCTTGCTGGAGGCCCCCGGCCTCGTTTTCCTGTTGACACAAGGCAGATTCCCTCGCTCTAAACCACTGTTTATATTTTAGCCAAGTGTCCCGTATAAATCTCCTACCCGACCACCAGACACCAGCTGCTGCAGAAGTGACCAACTAGAAAATGGCCTAATAAGGAGTTTGCTGCAGAAACTGGGGGTATCTCCATATGAAAGGCCACCTTGGGGGTGCTGACCAGGAAATCCTGATGTTAGGCTTTCCAAAATGGGGCGCCAGAACAGGGCTGAAGGCAGTTTCAGCTGAAATAAAGGTTCTTTTAAAGAACCATGTCTCGACCAGGGGACCAGGTCTATGAAATATGGGTTCAGTTCAGCTCGGGTTCAGAGGATATTCTAAAGTCCCTGTTCCCTAGTTCTAGGAAATATGTAGGCTTGGTTCCAGCTCAAACTCATTCTTCAACAGGGGGTTTTCAGAGGAAAAATAGAACATAACTTTGTAATCGCTTTGTGGTTCCATAAATTAATATTAGGGCTTGGTTCAGAGCTCAGCACGGTTGTGTGGTAAGCTGCGGTTTGGGGTTCATGGTCTGGCGCAGATCCCTGATGGAGGGCTTCAATGCCTGGAGAGCCGGGGCTTGAAAGGAGACGAGGGGAAATCTTCTCCTTGCAGGAGGAGCTACCCGGGGCAATTTAAAAACTGCTTCCCCCAGATACAGCTTTGGGGAGTGGCCTCTATCCCGCCCTGGTCCTGCATGTATCATAAATAGCTACCCTGGACTACCGGAGTAGCTATTATTTGAAATAATAATTAAAAAGAGTGAGAGTAATCTCCAGGGAATCGAGGCGGGGAGAGGGTGCCTTATATTTAGATATTCTGGACTTGATTATAAATCCTAGAGCTTGGCTGCTCTGTGGGGATCTCGCTTCTCTAGGCTGGCTCTCTCTACATGATTAACTGACTACTGCCATCTAGTGGATTTGGAGGCCTTTGATGGTCCAGCTCCTGACGGACAAGCTTGCCATTGATCTTGAGAGAAGTTATGCTTAATTAGGGCAGCAGATCTCATGGTGGCCTGTAGGTAGGATGATGGGTCAGTCCCCCTGGGATATCCCTGTATGCAATTTCTCCTCTTTGACGCGGGTTAAAAGAGAAAAAGAAAAAGTTAAAACACTCAGTGCCTATGGGTCATCAATGCTGTGGTGTTTCATTTGGCAACAGAATCAAAACCGCCCGTCAGAGCCGACGCAGATCTGTGCTAATGGGCTGTGGGGAGGCCTCCCACTGCTCTGTCCTGAGTTCTCCATGCAGACTGCAGTGGCCAGACTGGACCGTGGGTACGGCAGGGGTGAGGGGAGGAGGTCGTCTGCCAGAAACAGAAACCTGAATCCCTGCAGCCATTCTCTGGTAGGGCTGGGCTGTCCTGTTCAGGTATCCCCCTGGGCTCAGCCCCCACGTGATGGGTCCGCCCTAATTGAGCAAAGAATGAAAAAGGAGCCGGGTCTGGACCCCAGAACTTCCCTGTGGGAGCTTCTGTTTCCCCTGAGTGGCTGTTCTGAGGACGGACACCTAGGTGTTCAGGGACAGAGCAGATCAGGGAACCGCTGACCTGGAATTTTCAGGGAGCTTAAGAAAGGAATCAGATGAACTACGTAAGGCATCAGCATATGTGCATAAGTTAGTCTTCAAAATGGACAAGAAACTTGGTATGACTCAAAACATTTGCATCTCTGCCTCAACAACTACATAAGGATGCAAAGCAAATCTGCACAAAGCATTTGGATGAAATCTGCAAAGATTTCTTTTTCAGTGATTGTAGCTTCGTATTCTCCTAGGTGACAGCCTAGCCCTCCTCCCCTGCCCTGTGAGCCTACGCGGTTTCTGTCCAAAGGTGGGAATGAACCCAAATCCCTCTCCACACCACACCCCCCCCACCCCCAAGATTTAGTTTTCTCATCTAGAAACTGAAGGGGTCGGTTTCATTACCTCTTGGTTCTCTCCCAGCTGAATCCGAATTCTTCAAGTCTAAATTTTCCTTTGCACACTTTCCTCGAATTTCACCTCGAGGGTACTCAAGGTCTGGGACAGACTGAACCGGGGATCTTTTTACTATCTCCCCAGCAGTGCTCATCCAGAACAAGAGGCTACTTGGGCTGGAATTTAAACTTGAGTGACCATCAGGTGAGTGTGATCAAACACCTTTGTAGGTGAAGACAGCCTACCAGGGTCCCAGCCCGCTTCCAGCACACTGTGTGACCTTGGGAGTCATTCACTCACCTAGGCTTTGCTTTCCACAGCTAAAAAAAATAACTACCCCCTTTTCCCGTCTCCCTCTCAGATTGTTGAGAGGAAATGAACAATAACAACAAAAGGCATAAACAGATGTGAAATGTGCTTCCTTAAAAAGCTCAATATGAATTTTAAATGCCATTTTTCTGTTTAGGCGAGGTTCAATCTATTTAATATTATAAATGTCTTCCAGAGGATACGCACTGAACAAACAGCAGAACAATCCGTGTCTGAAAAATCAGACTTTGCTTTCGAGAAAAGAGGCGAGGCTAAGAGATAAATCACTCCTTCTAAGCAACACGGAAACCCTGGCCTTTCTTCAGACCTGTTCCTCCCAGTCGCTGGACCCACGGTGCCAGAACTGGAACAAGAAGGTGGACACAGAAGATGGCCTGGACCCCACCGGCATGTTGCTTCGGTGGATGGTAAGGAGGAGGGCTGGAACTCACCTTTTTCCCTGGAGGACCTGAGGCTGTTTCCCCTCCTCCACCATAAACGTCTCCATGAAAGAGCAGAGAACCAGAAAACTGCAAGATGTGATTCGTAATTGTCAATAACATTTGTGTCATTTTGATGCTCTAACTCTATTACGTTAATTGCTTTCCTCTCTACACTTTAAGGTGAACATTAATTGATTCCCAACTGTAATCACAATTATGGTGAGTTATTCTGATTAATGGAAGATGTGATTAATAGGCAGGAAGGTGCAACTGTTTCTCCTGCCCAGGGAAGAGATGATATATGCTATGATAGCTCCCCTGTAGGCTGCGTTTTCCCCAAGAATCCAGAGCTAATGCACGACTATCAATCACCAACTTGCATTGTTCTGCCTGGTGGACTAGACACAGGTCCCTCCGGCCTGGTCCGTTCTCCTTGCCCACTGACGGTCAGGCTTCCTGGGGGAACACCCCCCCAGTGTGAGGAGACCTTCTAGCATGGTGGATCTGAATTCTGAAATCATGAATCCTGATGCCGTTAAGATGGGCAAGACGGTGGGTATAGACGCCCAGGTGCAGACCCAAAAAAGGCTCCGAAGCAGGGAGAGGAGAAAGAGCGCTGGTGGCCGCGCGCTCCGATGGCTGGCGCCGCAGCAGCCATATCTGCTGGAGCCATATCTGAAGACGATAAGGGGTGGATTCTGTTTCTCGTCCCCTCCTGTACCCCTGGGCTTTCCCACCTCTCAGGCTGCTAGATGCCCATGGGAATCCTGGACTTCCCTCCGCCCCCCCGCCCAGCCTTGTCCTGCTACTGAATCAGAGGTGGCTCTCTGAACCTCTCCCCACCACCTAGCCCATCAGGCCCGTGTCCTGCTCACTGGGACACAGGGCAGCTCATCAGATGGAGGGTTTGACAGCTAGTGCGGAGATCATTAGTCCTGTCACGGGGACCTTGAGCACTTCTCTCTACGACTCCCTTACATGGGCCAGACTTCCTCCCCAGCCGCCTCTGTAGGCTTCGGCCCCTCCCGCCAACCCTCTCACACGCAGCACAGATGTCCTGCAGTTTTGTCACCTGTTGCTCCAGTGCAGAGGCTTCTGGCTATTTGGAGAGAACTAGAGAACTTGCTCCAAGGAAACAGCGCCTGACAAGCAGGAGGCTTCCCTCATGGTCTCGGCTTATTTAGGAGGGGTGAGGGGGCTTCTCATGGAGCAGTTCTGTGGGGAGCTTATGTGTGCACTTCACAGCACTAGCAGCCACTGCCAGCGTCCAAAGGTCAGACTTCTGTGTCTTTCCCAGGAGCAGGAAGGTCCTGCGCTCTGTCACCTGTCGTGAGATTCTGCTCATGCCCTGGGGTTCAGCTTAAACACAAGCTCTTTCCAACCTGGGTGTCCTTCCGGCCAGACCAGACCACCCCTCTGTCCACACCTCTGCACTGTCCACACAGCACCACCACCTCATCACTCAGATGTATGCCGTCCCACTCCTGTGCCAGACAACTATCCCGGGCCCTGCAGACCTCGGGGTGGCTGGTGCCCACCTCAAGACAGCCAGCAGGAGGGGCGTGTGGGGGCAAAAGTCCGGCCCTCACTCCATGTCCCCAGCCGCGATCCCTGGCCTGCGGCTAAATCTGCCTGTGTGAGGGCAGCCTTTTTCCATCTGGAAAGGCTCAGCCTGCAGCTGCCCAGGCCCTGCACTGGTCGAGTCCGCCCAGAGGTGCGTTTCCTGCAGAGCCCAGAGACACTGAGGAGCCCCCAGCAGCCCAGCTCGGATTCCCTGGGTACTGCCCTTGGGTATGACCTCAGCTCCTTCCCTGTTTCTCATAAATAATCATACTCAGCATCATGCGGCCCTTTTGGGGACTGCGCAGGGAGTGTCTGACTCCATGGCACACGCCTCACCCCTCTGCCTGGCACATGTGTTCTCCCTGCAAACCACCTGCTCCGCTAACAGCACGGCCGTGCCCCTCTTCCTGGCCAGCCTCCTGCAGCAGAAACCCCTGCCTTGTGATGTCCCCGCCTCCCAAACCTCTCTCGTGGCCCCAGCCCACCCCACCTCCTACCCCAAACCTGCAAACTCTCTTCCATCACGACCCAGCCAAGGTTCAGTTGCTAGGATGCACAGGTCCCCTGTTTACTACCTCCTCCCACACCCCACCCGCAAACTAATAATGAGAAGTAAAAACAAAACAAAACAAAAAACCTGTTTTAATTTAGGAGTTAATCTACCAAATAAAATGTGATTTCCATGAGGGCAAAGAATCGTGCATGATTTGTCCTTCTCTGCCTGGGCTTATATTCCAACCCTGGCTCCTTCACATACTCAGTGGTGTGACTTTGGGAAGTGGCGCTGTAGCCTCAGTTTTCTCAACCATGAAATAGAGACAATTACTGGGCCTGTTTCAGGGGGTTCAACAGCCTTCTCAGTCAATTATGATGGGATAATGTATGCAAGGGCTTGGCATACGAGTGCTGGATAGATGTGAGGTACTAGTGCATTACCAGGTGCTGTTGTTATTAAATATTGGTGGACCGATAACTGGACAGGGCAGTGGCCAGCACACGGGGGACAATCCTACCCCATGCCCCTCCTCCAACCACAATCTCCATCGGTAAGACCCAATGCCTTCTCACATAAGACAGTGCCAGACACGTGCTTACACATGAGACTCAGGAACCACTTTTTCCAAATCGTGAGCTCGGGTCTCGCCCACATGGGTCAGTTTGGTCCCAGGACTGTACATTTTAAGGATCTCTGGTTGCTGGGTCTCCCCTCAGCGTCAGGGCCTTGCTGCTCTTAATTGGTTTGGTTTCAAAATAGCTCAACCCTTCCAGGCATAGGAAGCTGTAGGCCAGATCCTGACGGACAGTTAATAGATGCGTGTGGGCATGTATATATGTAAATATTTAACCGCCTCAGAAGAGCCGAGACTCGGAGCTCTGGAGGAGCACTTGAAAGATTATGTTACAGTTAGGGCCCTTGCTGACAGCCTTGCTCTGAAGCTGCCACAGAAACGGCACATTCTTAATTCAGTTCCCTTCAACAGATTTTTATCCAGCATCTACTCAGTGCCCAGCACCGTGGCAGAATGTCTGGTGAACAGCTCTGGGTTGCTACAATAATACTGTAACAACAACTAAGCGCACAGGATCTAAGGTTTCGTTCTCACGTATAAGATTTCTTTCTCACTGGGGTCAGATGGTCTAAGTAGAGCTTGACTGCAGGTCTGTGAGTTAGCTGGAGACTATGCATCATATGTCTCTCATTTTTGTGGACCCAACAGCTACCCCGGTCATGTTCCTCTCTGTGGCCTTGGCAGAGGAGAAAGCCCAAGCCCAACTATGCAAGCCCCCATTCTGTCATATCGACTAATATTCCACTGGCCGAAGCAGACACATGGCCAAGCTCCAGGCTAAAGGGCTGGAAGGTATTCTCTAGCTACTTTGAGGCCAAAGCAAGCTCCTGGCCAAGCCCCAAATCTATGGAGTAGGAAAATATACCATCGTCAGTGAGGTGGTGGTGAAGAGTGAGTAGCTCTAATAATCCACTTTATGGCGTTCCCTCGTTGTGATTCCGTAGAAAAGAGAGCTTCATCTGAACCCCAAAAGTGAGGCTTTCACAAAAAGAAGAGGTGATTGTACAGTGTGACCGCTTTGCTGTTGTTGCTTGCTTATATTTACTTGTGGGGCAAGCAGATCACGGGACACGTAGGACTAGTGCTCAGAGCTGGTGTTCTGATCCATACCCTGGGTCTCTAGAAGGATCCCAATGGCAATACTTAGGTTACGATTTTAAGTTCTCAAGCAATGAGGTGCTGCTTGAAGCTTCAGATTCTCACTGAAAGTGTTTATCTCTTCCAACTTAGAAATCATTCTCTTTGAAGAACTTAATGAAGGGTTTGGGGCCTGGGGTTCCTGAAAGTATAAGCAGAATATAGCATGTAGGGTCCACAGTTTCATCAGGTTGTCAACAGGCCAGGAACTGGAACAGCAGAACACTATTCTGGACTTCCTCAAAAAGGGTGGGAGGGAACTTCAGAAATAAAAGCTCAAGGTTGAATTCCCAAGTCCAGACTGATTGCTAAGGAGAGAGTTTTTGGATCCTTACAAAGTGGTGATCCCATTCTCCATAGGTCCATTCGAAGTACCCAAGCCATATTTAACTTGTTTCGTTTGGGAAGCCTTGTAGATTTCAGAGAGAAATTTGACAAAGAGGGGTGCCTGGCTGGCTCAGTCAGTTAAGTCTTGATTTCGGCTCAGGTCATGATCTCACGGGTTTGTGAGATGGAGCCCCATGTCAGGCTCTGTGCTGAAGGCAAGGGGCCTGCTTGGGATTCTCTCTCTCCCTCTCTTTCTGCCCCTCCCCTACACCTGTACACCCACACACTTCCTCTCAATAAAAAAAAATTTTTTTTGACAAAGATTCCTAATATGCTCTTGTACTCAAGCCAGAAATACGGACAATATATTAATACAGTTAGGTCACATCTCCGTTAGACTGCTACCTAGAAGATGTTGACAAAGGTCACCCAGACGGCCTGCCTCTGGCAAGGTGCCTCAGGTCTCCAGCCTTGGCCCTCCTCTGACAGTTTTATCAATTACTTGAAATAGAAAACATCAGAAAGCATGCTAATCAAGTTCATGGGACAGGACGCTGGGCCCGTGAACTAAAACAACTGCAAAGCCACAGAGTAACAGGCTGAAGTAATAGAGTGCACTGAACAAGGTTAATCACAAAACCCAAATTTAGGCCCTGACGCAGCGCGGGCTGTGAACATCACCTGCCTTGGCGACACTTTAAGGTAGAAAACACCTTGGGATTCCAGAGGGGCCACAAGCTCAGTGCGATTCAGAAGGGCGGCAGAACTGCCCAGAGGTGTGGTCAAATCGGAAAGCCCACCCTGTAGCAATTACGTTCCAGATCAGACACACAGTCCCACTGTATACCAAGCTGAATCGGGCGCTTCCTTCAACCCCAGGAAGGATAATTTGATTATTCTGGCCCGCTAGAAAGACATCCCTTCCCATTTCTGTCTGATTTTTCCTTCCTGAAGCTCTCTCTACCTTTAGGCACAGAGGGCATAACTCTTGATATAGCCAATAAGCATTTCATGCATTCAATGAATATTTGTTTAACCCCAGTCACGTACTCACTTTACTGAATATCCCTTCTCGTGCGAGGGGTGGGATGAAGAGGAAGAAAACACAGCAGTGGTGGACATGCACACACACACAGCAGCGCTGAAAGCGCTGTGCTAACGCTGCCTGCGGGGCTGTGGCAGGCAGTTTGTTGTTTGAAGGGAATCAGCGTTGAGGTCATTTCACCCCAGGGCCAACCGCAGAGTCTGGCACACAGCAGATATTTAATAAGTAATTGATTGATGGAGGGATGGGAAGACAGACCGGCTGGCACATCTAAAGGTAAGTCCCAACTCCGCAACTTTCCGGAGGGAGACCGTGGGCAAGGTCAATCAAGTCACTGGACCCTAGTTTCTTCATCAGTAAACTAGGGATGGTGATCCTCATCTCCCAGGGTTGTCTGGTAAACTTAACGGAATGGAATGGGCTAACAGACATAAAGTCTGCAAAGGTACATGGGACCTTGTAAAAATAAGCGGTCACATCCACTGTGCCTCTGACTCGTGGGCCAGCGAGATTGCATTTGGATTCTTCCAGGTCTCACATTCTAAAGAAAGGCATTTACAAATCACTGTGTGTTCAGAGAAGAGGCCAAAATGAAGAGAGGGTCAGGAAGCAGAACAGACCGAGGAGCCAAGGAGGTGAAGATGATTTAAGAGATTTCCTCGGTGAAAGGAAGCCGCCTTATCCCGCAGAGCCCCAGGAGGCAGCCCCGAAAGGGGAGGAATTAGAGAGCTGGATTCTGGGTATGGAAGAACGTTCCAACAAGGACTGCTGCCAAGAATACAGTGAGCTGCCTCACCAGGCAGAGCGGCTCGTCGCTGGGACTTTTAAAGCAGAGCCTGGACGAACACCTGCCAGGGCTGTTCACATAGTCACTTACTTATTCAAGAGGATGTTTCCTGAGGGCCTACTATGTGCTTTCATCTTGCTCTAGGGAACGTTGGATTAAAAGGTGGGGGGGAGGAAGGGCACCTGGTTGGCTCAGTTGTTTGAGAGTCTGACTTTGGCTTAGGTCATGATCTCACAGTCCGTGAGTTCAAGACCCGTGTTGGGCTCACTGCTGTCAGCGCAGAGCCCGCTTCGGATCCTCTCTCCCATTTTCTCTCTCTCTGGCCCTCCCCTGATCACACTCTCCTTCTCAGAAATAAATAAACATTTTAAAAAAGAGAGGAAAAAGAAAACAAAGACAGCCTCTGGATCTAAGGTGCTCAATAAAAGCAAAGGAGTCTGCGTAGGGTGCTATCAGCTGCTGCGGGAGCACAGAGGGTTTTGTAGGAGGGATTGTGCGCTTGGGTGGGAGGTGGGTTGGGATGACCTCTAAAGTCTCTTGGCTTTTATTATTCTGTGATTCTATGTAAGTCATAATCTCTGTCTGCAAAGAATTTACTCGTCTAATCCGCCGACTTTCCTCCGATTTAAACCTCAGAGACCCAGGCCCCTAATGCTCAGACAGGAAGACTCCACAAGAACAATAATGACGATGCCTTTTATCGGTAACGCACTTTCCCTTCTAATCTGCTAGAAGAGCTTTTACATTATGGCGCCTGAAACTCGCGTCTAACCTACACATACGCCTACGTCTACGCAGGAAAGGATAAGGGAGTGAAGCAACAGAAAGAGCAGAGGTGGCAGCCCAAAGCTGGCCAGGTCATTGTCAGCAGGGCTGGGGAGAACTCGGGTCTCCCGAGTCCCATTCACTGTTCTTGCCAAGAGACCATGACGGGTCTGGCTTCCTCCTTTGGTGGATTTTGTCCCAGAAAGTCTCTCTCCTGCTGCCTTCTCCCCTCCTCCCTGCTCTGTTATTAAAAGCGCAGAATCTGGCAGATGAATGACCCAGCTGATCTCCCAAGCCTCCCTCTGAAACGTGGAGCCCGACATCCTTTACATTTGGAATTCCAAACACAGGCATTGCTGTGTCAGAAAAAATATTAACTGTTTGAGCAGAGGACCCTGCCACTCGCCCAGGAGAATGATAAGTACAGGCAGAGAGGGAACGCGCCTCACTGCCTTTGTTCAGCTCTAAGGGAAGATGCATGACCTCGTTCGAATGGCAATGCTGCTTTTTAAAAATAAAATATAGGGATTCAGAGGCCTGTGATAAGACCATTGGCTCCATGGGGAAATGGCCTTCTCTGAGAGGCCAATAAACGTGAGCTTTGGCTTATTTATCTGGCTTCCATTTGAGGTTGAAGTGGAAACCAGTGGGCAGGTCCTGAGGCCAGGCCTTCTGCAAATGTTGGGCCATGGGACGCTGACAGTTCACTTGTCATCTTTTATCGCTCTGAGTGAGTCACTCTGAGAGCTCGTCCAGGCTGTCGAGAGACAGTGTGAGGCCCTTGTTTTAAACCTGTCCCATCAGACGGGGCAGGATGCTGGGTCCTCATGCGCAGGAGTTACGCAGGGGGAAGATGGGCAAAGGGTGTGGATGTCTGAGCAGAATGTGGCTCCGTAGCCTCAGTGTGCCCCTGGCCGGCGGCCCTGTGGGCACCTCCTGAGCCACTCCTGAGGGCCTGGATTGGAATTTTCCGACTTGATCAATCAGGTGACTTACATGATTTGCTTCTAGAAACACCAGAGAGAGACACAGGCACCTCTCGAGACTTCCATCCATGAAAGACTGGACTTTGAAAGGAATTCCCAAAAGGGAAATGGCAGGATCGTTGGAAGATGACCCACACCATACACACCTACACATCACGCAAACCCCCCCCCACACACACACATTCTTACCTGTACCAGCACCTCCTAATCCTCCTCTCCTGCTTTACTTTACCCGTAGCACAAATTTTTTGGAGTCATTTATTTGTATATTTTCTGTCTCCCCCAACCAGGGAACATTAGCTCCATGAGGGCAAGAACTTTGTTGTTTCTTGCCACAGCCCCTAAAACAGCAATGGATACACAGCTACTTCTCATCAAATAACTGTTCCTTCACTTGTGGCCCAAAGACCTATTCTTGGAGATTTATTAACTTAGTTTTCAAAGGCTTCAAAGTTATTAAAATGCAAACACCCCTAGAATAGCACTTTAAGTCTTAATAATAGTTCTCAGCTAATACATTTTGAGGACAGGAGCCTCTGCAATGACATTATAGAGCATAGATTCTTTCCAGAATGATGCTCAAGAGGAAAGCATACAGGTGAGAAGGACCTATTCAGGAGGTGAGAAACGAGGAGGTGGTGAGTAGAGCCTAGAGTGTAGCCTCTGATTATTTAGCCTGTTGGTCTTGCCCGGAAGCCACGTCAGACTCTCTGGCCTCCCCCAACCCAACACCAACTCTCATTCAGTCTTACGTCCGCTCTGGCCCAGTCTTTCCTCCCCATTCTCCCTATTGATACCATAGTGTGAGGCCTCACTGCGTCTCCCCTAGTGACATCAGTGACCACCTACCAGTCTGCTGCCTCCTGTCTCCCATGTGCACCACCCCCGGGCCCGTTTTCTGAAATACCACCTCCAGCCCACCCCTGTGTGATTGCCATTAGGACTGTTCATCAATACTTCTGACTCTCCTTTGATAGGCACATAATAATAAGTGGGTAATTAGTTCTGCTCAGTAAATTGGGAGAAGCGACAGATGTGGTTTTGGGGCTTGAGCATTTCACCGCGGATGTGAAATCTCCCACGTCTCTTCAGCACCACAGCCACTGCTGCTGTTTGAGATTAGTCTGGGTCCCTGAGTGACCAGGGTGAGCAGACATCCCTGTTTACCAACCATGGACATGGGGAGAGAAAGAAACAGTTGTTTTTTGAGGCCCCGATAATTGGGGATACTTACGACAATGGATGCACAGCACCCAGTCCAGAACCTACGGTGATTCACATTACCCATAACTGCACGTGAGGCAGCACACAGGCTATGGTAAAACAGGCCTCACCTAAATCCTACTTCTGCTACCTACCATCCATTAAGGACAAGCTACATTAGCTCCTAAGTCTCCTCATGTGTGAAATGGGAATAATAATTGGGTGAATAATCTTCCCAGAATCAAGTTCCCAAATGCCAGAGCCTCAAAAATACAGAAAATAAGAAAACAGAGACAACACAGCATGTGATGGGGACTCTGTAGTGACAACACTGGGAGGAACAGGTGACTTCATCCCACAACTCAAGCCACAACGGACAGAGACTTTGCCTTGAGGTAGGAGTGTGAAGATGGCCACAATGAAGCGAGGAGAACACGGACACCTCCTGTGGGCCCATCAGCAGGAAGGAAGCAGCATCCTTAGGGAAAAACCACGTTTTTGTTAAGGCTTGAGTTTACAGGGAGGAGTCCAGAAACACAGCTTCAGCGAGAGCAATGAAGAGAGCGGGCAACAGATCAGGAGTGGAAGGTAGAACACAGAGTTGAAACAGAAGGCATGAGACAATAAATGAAGGATGGCGGGGGGCAGAGGAAGAAGGGGTCATGGTGGGATTGGCCGCTCTGGATCAGAAACCCCCACGGGCTGAGCTCCCAAGTATCTCATGAAGCTAGTTGTATTCATTAGTTTGATAATATGTGGCTAAGAAGTTGCCGAATTTTTTTTTTTAATGAACTCTACATAAGCCCCTGTAGAAAGGACTTCTGGACTTCTGAATGTTCGACTCCCAGTAGAATTACCAAAGCTCAGGGTGGCCTGGAGATTTAAGGCTTCACCTGTGTAAATGAAGAAGCCCACAGTATTTGAGGGAACTGTCTTTGACTTCTCCCCACAGAAAAGGGAAAGGAAGAAGTAAATCCTCCTGGTGGAGGCCCTCTGGCCCATATTTCTCGGGGTCTTTGTTTTTTAATCTGTCACCATACTATCAGACACTATATGAGCACACAGGGTATCAGGATATAGGAAACAGAGGAAGGGCACGTAAGAGGTAGTAGGTCTGAGATCACTTTGAAGACCTCTAGGTTCAAAACACAAGGAGCTCCAGGTGGTCATGCCAGGCCATGGAGTGACTGTCCCCAAACATCCTTCTTTTGACCAAAGGAATTGGTGAGTGCCCAATTTTTCCTGTCTAGCTGTTTGGAGAGCTTAAAGCAGGAACTCTTCCAATGCCTCTATGCCTTCCTCTCTAAGGCTCTTGCTGTCCGTGTTGCAAGACCCCTTGCTAGTGATGACCTTTATTCTGACCTTCCCTATCTCGGCCCACACTTCATACCTGCCCCCGCGTGGCTGCTTCTTAATGTTTGTTCATTCATTCCTCAAATATAGAGCACCTACTGTATATGCTGCGAACCGTACTAAACGCTGGGGGCCCCCAACTTCCATCCTACATACCAGCCTTCAATCAACCCAGATTCATGAAGGATCCCCTACCTGGAACACAAGGACCAGGGCAGGTGCTGGGGGGCGGTGCCAGAAGGAGGACATGTGTGAGTCAGTCCTTGACTACTTGGAGCCCGCGGTCTGTGGAGGACACATGACCTACACACGTCTTCATTCTGCAAGACAGGCTGAGAAACGGACAAGACGCTGCTAAGAGGTGTGTTTTCAATTATAGGAAAACAGAGTTACAATCCCAGACTCTTCCATTTAAGTCACTGTTTGATCTTGGCTGAGTTTCTTATTCCTCTGGGAACTTCAGTTTGTCAGGCTGTAAAGCGAGTATAATAATCATCTACCCCCAAAGTTGCTGTGCAGATCAAATGAACTGATGCCTGTGGAAACATTTTACAGACTGTAAAGGGAGATGATGATTATCATTATCTATAGGTTAAAAAAAAAATCGTGCCCCAAATCTCACTCCCGAAGGGTAAACCAGAGTTTTGGTAATGTTCCCCTATGTTATACAGATCTCAAAAGCAAATAAGCTGGCTTCGGAAAGCTCTATAAACATAGCCCTGGGGGACACAGTCTTAACCACCACCCTTTCCAAGTTTCTACTATAAATTCCAGTAGTTCCCAGAGAGCCGTGGGATGCCCACACCTAATCAGGGCCTCTGAACTCTTTGGAAATCTTGTCTACAGAAAGCACCCCGCCCCAGACAGCAGAGCTGAAGGCCCATTCGGATAATGAGCTGCACAGCTGTGCGGCATCAGATAGTGCACAATTATGGTAGCATTAGAGAAAGTTATTGGAAAGGACTTTTCTCCCACCATTGAGTAGTAAATGCTTTGCTAATTTGCCTGATGATACATTTATGACGGCTGATTGCTGATCCTCTTCCCCAATCCACCTTTAATGGTCTGTCTGTTAGGAGAGGCCAGTCTTCTCCAATGAACCAACTTTATTTCATTATGGTTTATTATTGTATTTTATTCAGGGAGTGCCCACAAAATGAGAAAGCGGCCTACAGAAACTCTCTCATCCCAGGCATAATTACTGCTTCAGTGCTTAGAAAGAAAGAAAAACAAATAGTAATCTTTGCTAATTGAAACAGTAAAATATGTGAAGCTCAGAACTATTCTGTGTAGAATTTTAAGGATTTTTTAAAAACCTGACCCCCGCCCAACACACGCTCACACAAAATGGAGCACGGCCCCTGAAACTATGCATCATAAACACGCGGGACCCTCTCTCCTCCTTCTTGCTCTCGTGTGTGTGTGTGTGTGTGTGTGTGTGTGTGTGAAGCTCAGTGAGCTGGTATTAATTATTTTTCAGATTTTTTTGGCAGGATTGTTCTATAATTAAATCCATTTCCCCTGAGGGGGGATTTACTTCACTTGTTTGCATTTCTTGTGCTTCTCGCAAAGAATGAAAAGTTAAGAGAAAGTTTTCTTTGCACTTGGCTCTGTGATAGCTCCACTCTCTCTTTTCTTTTCCTCCTCAAGTGCTTCCAGCCTCTGGCCATAAACCATAAGCACATCAACGATTTCCGGGACCGTTTTGTGCACTCTGGGTGGGGCGGGGGAGCAGAGGGGACTGCCGTCCATGGGAGAAGCCAATTTGTTAAGTGAGCAAATCATGTAATTGGTTTGTTTCTACTGTAAAGATAAACTAGCTGTTGGCCTCTGCTTGGTGCTGCTTCCTGCACTGATTCAGAGACATGGTGGACCAAGGTGGAGAACTTTCTGACCAATGTGGTAGTCATAGACTCACACAAGCGTGGGAATCAGAGACGGTGCAGTACAAGGAAATATGGAGGCTCTGTGGTCAAGTCCACATTCAAACCCTCCCCGGTACTGTAAGGACTTTCCAAGAGGGAACGAGTCCAATAACCCTCTCTTCCCCCCTCCCCCCACTGATTACAGCTAACAACTCTGGACAAAATATAAAAACAACTCTCTGAGAAGCAAGCAGACTACGAAGAGGAATTTACACCTGGAGAGGCAAACAGTATGGGAAGACTTCTTGGAATTTTCTTTCCCTTTCCTCACACAGCACTGCCCTCCTGGGCATGGCCTCACACACAGGACTGTACCCCATTACTGGCACTTACAGCTAAAACGCTACTGAAACTTTTGTCTGGCCAGTGGAATTGGGAAAAGGGGGTCTTGGAGGTGGAGACGGTGAAGGAAATAACAGACAAGAGAGAGCTGGAGAAGACGGTCTCTCAGTTCTGTGTGTCAGCCTGCACACACCCAGGGTCACCCCTAAGCTGTGCATCAGTGGGGCAGGACAGCAAGGGCTCTGGGAAACGAGCCATGAACTACCACTCACGGAAAGGAAGAAAAATTGATAGTCTGATCCTGACTAAATCAGATGAAAACAAAATTAAAAAAATAAATCCACAATCTCTAGAGGATTTTAATAGGATGCAGGCTAGGCACAACACAGCATTTATACAATCCAGGAAACAATCTAGAATCACTTGACAGACAAAGAAGCAGGAAAATGTGACCAAATCTCAAGGGAAAAGATAATCATCAGATGCTGACCCAGAGCTGATCCAGATGTTGGAATTATCAGATACTTTAAAGACTTTAAAGCAACTGTTATTACTCTCCTGCATGAGGCAGAGATAACGGTAAACACATCTGAGAAAAGTGGAAAGAGTTCTCCACAGAGAAACTGGGGGTGGCGGGGAGGCCCAACTGGAAAGTTTTGGTGTCAAAAATAAAATACCTGAAATTGTATGTATTTTTTAATATTTATTTTTGAGAGAGAGAAAGAGACAGAGCATGAGCGGGGGAGGGGCAGAGAGTGGGAGACACAGAATCTGAAATAGGCCCCAGGCTCTGAGCTGACAGCAGAGACCCTGATATGGGGCCTGAACTCATGAACCTTGAGATTGTGACCTGAGCTGAAGCAGATACTCAACCAACTGAGCCACTCAGGCGCCCCAAACATCTGAAATTTTAAAAAAATGTTTACTGGAAGGCCTCAATAGAACCTGAAGGTAAATCAATAGAAATTTTGCAATCTAAGAAAGAGAAAGGAAAATAAAAACAAAACCAGCAAATAAACAGAGCCTTGGGAACTTGTGGAATGACAAGAAAAGGTCATTTATGTCCTAGGAGAAGAAAAAGAGTCTTTAAAGAAACAATGACTAAAACTTTCCAAACTTGGTGAAAGACATAAATTTACAAATGCAAGAAGTTCAGCAAGTCTATATCCAGTAACAAATATTCTTTATAAGGGAAGGCAAAATAAAAACATTCTCAGATTAAAGAAAACGAAGGAAATACATAGCCAGCAGTTCTGCTAGCAAAGAAATGGTAAGGAAGTTCTAAAAGGAAATGTTAACAGAGAAAAGCTTGGATCTTCAGGAAACAAAGAAAAGCAACTAAAATGCTAAATATCTGGATAAATATAAAAGACTTTTTTCCCCCTTTTTAGGTCTTTAAAAGCGGTATGCCAGTTGAAAATAAAAGTTATGGGGCACCTGGGTGGCTCAGTCGGTTAAGCCTCCGACTTCGGCTCAGGTCAGATCTCACGTTCGTGGGTTCAAGCCCCTCGTCAGGCTCTGTGCTGACAGCTAGCTCAGAGCCTGGAGCTGCTTCCAGTTCTGTGTCTCCTTCTCTCTCTGCCCCTCCCCCTCTCATGCTCTGTCTCTCTCTGTATCAAAAATAAATAAAACATTAAAAAAAATAAAAAAATAAAATAAAAGTTATAACAGTGTTTGGTGGGGTTTTCAATGTATGTAGAGATCATATATATATATATATATATATATATATATATATATCCACAACTATAATATAAAAAGAGAGGATAGAAGACCTATACGATTCTAGTGTTTGTCCATTTTACTTAAAGTGTTAAAATATTAACTTCAGCTAGATTGTGAATAGTTAAGTACTTATATTGTATTCCTTAGAGCAACTACTAAGAAGTAATATAAAAAGAATAGTCAAAAAGCTGATAAATACGTTGGAATGGAAAACTAAAAAAGAAAAAAAAACACATAATTCAAAAAACTAATTTAACAGGTAACAAGGGAACCAAAAATAGAAGTGACAGACAAAAAACGAATAATAATAAATGGTAGACCTAAATCCAGCCATATCAACAACTGTATTAAGTATATGTAGTCTAAACACACCAGTTAAAAGGCAGAGATTGTCAGGCTGGATTTTTAACCCATTTTTACTACTTACTAATTACAGTTTGGAAAGTCACTTATCTACCATGTAGGGGGGCTATTATGCAGATAAAATGAGGTGGTGGCAGTTAAATGCCTAGTAAATAATAAGTACCCAACAAAAATATCAACTATCTACTAATGACCATGAAGAGGGACCGCTAACAATGACTAAACTCATTAACAATGGTTCAAGATCACTGTTCATTTAGCCCTATATTCTCTGGTCTTTGAGAACAGCACCAACAGAAAGGTATGACCACAAAAGATTCAGGATGTAGCTTCCCCAATAAAATACAGTTTTTTGTTCTCCTCTGAATCTGACACAAAATTGCTATACATTTTTTCAAATAGTATCACTGCATATTTATAATATCTTTGGCACTATGAATTGGTAAATTTTATAGATTGAGGTCCTATTTACAAATCTTCTATCGACTCTAAACATTTATGTATTTGAACTAACCCCTTCTGTCCTCCTTGATATAATACCTGCTCACAAAAAAAATGTCATCTCCGTAAGTATATTTTAGTTTTACAACACTGAATATCATAGGAAGGGCCTAGGCCTCTCAAGATCATCTTTTATTGATTTATATCATTAAAGCGTCCACTAATGAGCACACATCCTCCCCAGGAAAGCACAGCCCTGCGGAACTCTCCTTGCTCAGAAGGCAGACTCCTGGGATCCCAGCCAGAGAGGAGACAGGGACACGGAGCCTGGCTGTACGTCTAAGAAGCCAGAGTTGCTAGGGTGCCAAAGAGGGCATGGGCCTTGAGAATCCATCAGTGGTTGTCACATTTCCAGGGGGTAAAAATACATAGGGTTTCATCTCAACAACTACATAGTGAACGCTACCATGTGCCAGGCACAGAGCCAAGGGCCAGGAATGGAGATTGATCAGAGAGGTGATTCAGCATGACGGCTACCCTCAGATGGCTGCAGGTCTGCTGGGGGAGCCAGCAAATGTGGTCCTCGCCTCACCCATGCGCCCTTGGACCTGCCTTCTAAGGCCTTGATGTCCAGCGACCAGGCTCCTTCACACCCTAGATGCCCCCAGAGATCAGTCTGGAGAATCCCCATGCGGGGACTTCTGGTTTTCTTCCGTCAACGTCACACACACAGGGAGGTCTGGGAGTGTATATTTCCGGGTAGTGTTTGCAGTGTCATTTACCATTTTTGTCACCTGTCACAGGAGCCATTATAATATTTGCTTGAGTATTTAAATCAAGTCCTTTACTTTAAGCCAGTGGTTGCTGAGCTTTAATTAAAGCATATTTGCATACATTAATATCACCCAGCTTCCCTACATTTTAACTGTATTTCTGCATTCACAACATGACATTTCATAACAATAGTTGTCAGTGCCTGGGTGCTTATTTATGCCACAATTACAGGTCCTGTTAATTACAGCCCCAGCTGGCTTCTCCGGCTCCTTCTGACAGAGCCTCAGTGCAGCCACAGCTTCGACTCTGAGTGTGTGCATCTCACCATGTAGACAGCAGCTCCACTCTGCTGCAAGGGTTTTTAAAGATGTCAGGCTCCCTTTATCTCCAGTGCTGTGGACATTTTATACCTTTGGGGATCGAGAGGGGTAAACATGGCTTTGATATCAGAGACCACTGGTCCTGGTAGCTCTGGCTAATGTCCCGGTCTTTACTGAGGATAGATCTGGTGCATTTAAAGCCAAGGACCAGCTTGAACTCTGATCCAGTCTGGAATCTTCTGTAAGGCTGACACAGTCAAAAGGAAGGAAAGAATTCTGGTGAGGAATGCTGTGAGTTACAGATGAAGAAATAACAGGGAAGTTCCCGCCTCGTGAGTACTGAGGAGTCTTGCTGGAGTTGAGAAGTGACGGGAGCGTAGACCTGCTTCTTACTGGGCATCGGTAACGAGCTGGGTGCTCAGCACCAGACAGGGTATGGTCACCTGGAGAATTCCCACTCCTACCTGAGGATGCGGTCAAGGTCGCCCAGCTCTCCTGGCAGAATCCATCGCTCTCTCCTCTATGCTCTCAAGGAAACTTGAACTGGCTCTGGGAGGGCACTGATCACTCAATATTATTTTTCTATTTCTCTTTCTGAGTGAACTATAAGTTCCTGAGAGAAAGAGCCATCCTTTGCTTATCTCCCCATTACCTGATACACACGGATTCCCAATGAAACAATTTTGGGGGGGAAAAATCAGTAAGAGACCATAGCACCAAAACTCAAGGTTCTGATCTAAAGACCCAGATCAAGAAAGGGGCCTAGTTGTGGGAAATACTAAGACAAAAGTCCACAGCCGGCCTTGACAGAGGGCAAGCCTGTTCCCTCTGGTGGACCAGCTAGCCAGCCAGGCCAGATGCTGACGGGGCACGCATGGCCCTCATGGCCCTCCTTCACCCCAGCAGCCTCGTCAATCAGACACCGAACTTCCCCTCCCGAAGGCCCCTGTGGTAACATTCAGAAATCAGAAACACAAATGACTTGTGGCGTCCCCAAACTGCAGAGACAGCCAGAAAGGGAAGGCCCTTCCCAAGCCTCCTCCTTTCCGAACCCTGGGCATGGTGCCTTTCTGAACCCTGCGGTGAAGCCAGAGGAGTGAAAAGTGGGCCCGCGCCTGACATTTCCAAACACTGAAGCTAGAACAATAAACACTGAGCTCAGCAGGCAGCGAGACGGGCCTGATCTGGGTTTCTCATGTTTCTCTCCAAATACTCTCCTGCAAGCCCCAGCCCAGCGACAGTCTGTCTGTCTACGGCAGGTCTCTTAGCTGTCACTGACCTCTGAGAGCCAAGCAGAGCTTCCTGGGCCTGACAACAAGTGACAGAGAACCGCAGAAGGACACTGTGAGACAGAGACTGCTTTGGGACAAACTGGAAGCCTGGGAGGAGGGGGGAGGGAGGACAGGGGGAGGGAGGAGGGGAGAGGGATTAAATACTGTGTCTGAGCTCACTGCGCCGGACAGGGAGGCTTGGCCCGTTCCACTCGAGCACCCTGTCTGTACACAGGCCTTCTCTGCAAGCTTCCCGGTCTCTCTCACTTACCAGTTCACCTCAACAAAAGGACATTAAACACAGATGGTGTGCCAACTACCGTGCAGGATTCTGGAGACAGAATGATGAATTAAATTCAGATTCTGTCTTAAGAGAGCTTACCATCAAATGAAAGAAACAAAGACTTAGTATTTCTGTAGATGGAATGTGGTGATTTTGGAGCATACAAGGTGCCACAGGAAACAGAGAGGAGGATCATGAGGCTGAGCCTGAGCAGCCAGGAAGGCTCCCTGGAGGAAGAGACTTCTGAACTGAGCTCAGAAAATAAAATAAATTGTACCCAGATGAAGAAAGATGGAAAAGGTATTCCAGGAAGCACAACCGACATGAGCAAAGGCACAAATGTGTGAAACCATGTGGTGGATGCTGGAAGCCAGAAGCAGTTTAACGAGACTAGAGGGACTGAGCAAAGCGGAACCTCTGAAGGCCCAGCCTGAGGGCCTGGCAGGGGTCTGGTCGTGGAGGGGTTCTGGAGGGTCCTGCACGCCCAGGGCAGGAGCTTGGATGTTCTCTGGAGGAAAACAGGGACTCTGCGGGCAGGACTGGGCAGGCACATGACATAAAGATGTCTGCTTTTCAGAAAGCTGAGCTGCAATGTGAGAAACGGGCCGTTAGAGGATACTCCTGGAGGTGCCGAGGCCAGGGTGGCGGCTGCCCCAGTGACCCAGCAGGGACTCAGGGAGTGGCAGGGGAAAGCACGGAACAAACCTGAGAACTACTCGGAGGACAGGATTGACCAGACGTGGTCAGGAGGCTTTCGGGGGGACGGAGAGGGATTAAAAGCAACTTCGAGATTCCTGAAGCAGAGAGCTTCGGGAAGGGTAGTGCCGTTGGTGGGGATAACAATGGCAATGATAATGTGCAGCTTACTACGGGCCAGACAGGTAGTGATGTTCATGGGATATTTCATTTAATACTCACAACGACCCCGAGTTGAGACTACTATTTTATATATGAGGAAGGACAGAGAGTGTTACAGAACACTTGCCTAAGAACGCACAACTACTACATGGTGCCTTGAGGCTGTGACCTTGACCCCAGGACACAGGTGGTGCCGCAGGTGCCTCCCACATCTGGCAGTCAGTCATGGGAGCCTGTCTTGGTTTGGATTACTCCAGCGAGCACTTCTTTGGGAGGCTGTGACATAATAGAAATATATATTTCATCTCTGCCCTCAGCTCTTGACAAAGATCTCCTAAACCCTTGGAATTTCCTGAGTAATGGGGGTAACAGGAGAATCTTACAGACAGAGTCCCTAAGTCCCTTGGAATTTCCTGGGTGAGAGGAACATCTTTTGCTCTAATGAGGTGACTCAGTGAGCTCCTGGGTCGCCTCAGGATGGGGGCTGGTCTCCAGAAAGACCAAGCCATGATGAGCTTAGAACTTACAGCCCTACCCTCCCGAGGAGGGGACAGGGGCTAGAGATTGAGTTAATAATCTATCTGGCCTACATAACGAAGTTTCCATAAAAATCCCTCAGCTCCAGGGTTCAGAGAACTCCCAATGTGCTGAATACACTCATGTGCCAGGAGGTGGCACACCCCAACTGCACGGGTCAGAAGCCCCTGTACTCAGAACACTTCTGGACTTTGTGGCATGTACCTCTTCATCTGACTGTTCACCTGTATCCTTTATCACACACGTTACACGAAATGGGTTGATGTTTCCATGAGTTTTGCGAGCCATTCCGGCAAGTTATTAAACTGGGGGAGAGGCACGTGACTTCACATCCCAGTCAGAAGCGTGGGTACCCCGGGGACCCATTATTGGCAACTAGCATCTGAAGGGCAGCCTCGTGGGACTGAGCCCTTCAATCTGCGGAGTCTGATACTCACTCCAGTTAGTCTCAGAATTGAATTAAATCACGGGATACCCAGCTGGGTGTCCAGAGTGTTAGAAAACTGGTTGGTGAGGGAATAAATCTCCCACATATCTGGTGCCTAAAGTGTTGAGAATAGAGAAATACTTTTTCTTTAGAAGTGATCCCAAGGAACATTAGTAGCGAAGTAGAGAAGGGAGATGGGAGGTAAGAAAGCAAATAAGGGTAAAGTAACGTATAGGCCACAATTACAGCACTTGGGGCTCAGTCCTGCTGGGACCGCAGCAATCAGTGTAGAGCATGTGCCTCAGAGCTGTCCTATGTGAGGGCCGAGGAAGCTGGGGTCTGTGCTCCCTCCGGAACAGCTGTGACCGCTGGCGGAGTGGTCTCCGGTGGCCAGAGAAAGCCTGCACGCAAAGTCTCCTAAGCGCTGCAGCAGACGTCTGCCCAGAACGCAGGTGAGGGTCAGGAGGCCTGGATGGAGCACTGACGGCATCAGCTACAAAACCCAGTACACGCCTTGAAAAGCTTTACACTCTGGAATCCCTAATAGGTAACGACTCCCATAGTTCTGAGTTAGAGGACAAAACACTATGAGAGACAACCAATAGATACCCAGTACTTGAAAGCAGTATTGGAAACATACAGGATGAAGGACTCTAGATAAAATTCCTCTTCTAGAAAGAGAGGGTTAGGGGACACGAAGGGGAGATGGCGAGGGAGGGTGTAGGGGGAGGAAGGGGAGATGGAGAGGGATGGGAGGGGGTGGGGGAAGGGAGAAAACTCCAGGAGCTTTTTCACCACCTCTCCGTATTCCCAAAACGGTGGAGGAAGGCAATGTGACCCTACCAGAGGGTCTTCTAAACAAAGGCACTTCCAGAGGCTCATGACCCCACACCAGGGTAGAGTCCAGGTGCGTGGGTGGGGGGTAGGGGGATGCCTCGGCATGTCTGCAGCCCATATGCCCTTTGGCAAGGCCTCCTCACAAGACCCCACCCTTAACACAGCCATGTAGACCTCACTCCGGGTTCCACCCTCCTCTGGGTCTGAATTTCCATTCACTTCTCTAAAGTAGAAAATGCAGACATTTCTATAGTCCAAGGTCAAGAAAACGATCGTGCAGCCACATTTCTAAAGTTTGCTGCAGACACAATGGAAAGATTGCAGTAAAGTTAAATGTTAATTACAGTCTTAAAAGTAATTAAGGCTTAGAGGATTAGAGGAAGTGGTTTATAACCAGATCTGCCCATTAGGATAAAATGTGCAGATCCAGACTTGGACTCTGTGTTCAAAACCATGCAAAATTGTCTTCCAAAGAGAGAGTTCCTCAAGGGGGCGTGACCTGCTATGTAAACTCAGAGGTGCCCCTTACAGATACACAGGTGAGAATTAACCTTCATCGAAGCCAACCCCTTGGTCACGAAGCTGTCAGGCAAACTGTTTACAGGGCGACTCAACCTGAGATTCTTGAATAAAGAGAAATGTGAGCTGAGAATGACCCAACCACCACCATGAAATGTACTACATGCCGTTTTTTTAAATGGTTTTCTTTACACATGAGTAATACGAGGTCAAGTCAGTAGTGAAGAGGAAGTTCAGACTAGGTGGGTCACACACCCAAGCTCACTGCTTTTCAACTATATCCTCCCCATTTCGCAGATGAACAATAAAGTGAAGGGATACCCACTGTCTGAGGAGTGACTCAAGATTAGGGGAAGACGAGTTAGGAAATGAGAGAAGAGAATGCTGGCACTGGGGACAGGTGAGAGTCTGAGAAGCCCGTGCCAAGGGCAACCTTCCACATCTGTTGGCTTCTCCACTCTGTTAGGGGGAAACTTCCGGTTGGAAGGGTCCCTCCAAATACAGCTTAACTTTCCACTGCCACCACCCAAGGACTGAGGGGGTCTCACTTCCAACACCACTCCTTTAGGCTTCTCAGGTTGGCCACTTTCTCTGGTCTTGTTTCTCTCCCTGCTTGGACTGAATTGTGCCTTCCCAAAATTCTTATGTTGAAGTCCATTCCCCCAGTGCCTCAGACAATATGACTCTGATGGAAACAGGGCCTTAAAGGAAGCAGTTAAGATCAACTAAAGTCATAAGGGTGGGCCCTAATCTGGTAGGACTGCCATCCTTTTGAGAAAAGACACAAGGGACGCATGCACACAGAGAAAAGGGCGTGTGACACAGAAAAGACACAGAGAGAATGCAGCCATCTCCAAGTCAAGGAGAGGGTCTCACGGGAAACCAAAATCAACCCCGCCCACACCTTGATCTTGGACTTTCAGCCTCCAGAACAGTAAGAAATAAACTTCTGTGGTTTAAGCCCCTCGGTCTGTAGGACTTTGCTATGGTGCCACTCCCCCTGCTCCTCCCCCTCCCTCGCCCCTCTGAGCTGTCACTCACAACCAACACATTAGACTGGACATGGGCTGGGCTTCAGGACCAGGAGCCACTTCATGAACCCAGGAGCGGGAGGTCACAGAGCAGCAAGGTCCATCAGACCCTACGAGAGCAGCGGGAAGAAGCCCAGAGGTCTGGGCGCTGATTCGGAAACCTGGGGATTGGACTTGAGCTTTCCAGCTGGCAGCACAGAAGCTCTGTACTGAACACGCTCAGCGCACAGACCCCGCCCCACCTGCTTCCCTCCCCTGCTACAGCGAGGACACGTGACAGATGCATCTCAGATCAGCCAATCCACTGCAAACAGGAGAAGGCATCAGGACCCATTAGGATCACCTGGAAATACCGTGCGAGGACATATGCCACACCATACGCATTCAGAATCACTGCCTCCACACCTCCAGCTGACATTTCCCTTACGTTTATTTACTTATTTGTTGCTAGGTTGTTTTGTTTTCCAACTAAGCAGATTATACATCCACAGGTGAAGTTTTCAAATAACACAAGAAAATATACGATAAAAAAAAAAAAAGGCTGAAGTCTGGAATTGTGATGCCTCCCATTTTGGTTTTCTTCTTCAATATGACTTTGGCTATTCAGGGTTTTTTGTGGTTCCGTATGAATTTTAAGATAGTTTGTTCTAGCTTTGAGAAGAATGCTGGTGCATTTGATGGGGATTGCACTGAATGTGTAAATTGCTTTGGGTAATAATGACATTTTAACAATGTTTATTCTTCCAATCCAAAAGAAAAAAAAAAATGGTCAGCTGCGTCCTGCTCCCTCTGAAGGGACAGCCTAAGTCCCGTCTAGCTCTGGCATTCTGTCCACCCGTAGCATGAATTATTCCCTAAAATGGGTGAGCATCTCAGGGTGGTACCATGAACGAAGAGTACATTCCCTCCTAGCTCACGGTCCAGTTCTGCTGACTCTGAAAGCGCTGCTTCACTGCGTCCAGGAATTTATTTTTCACCCACTTTCTATTTACTTAGCAACCATGAGGTTCGAGAAGCTGTATTGTGCTGCTGACCTCTCAGTGGCTGTGCCTTCCTGTTTTACCCCGAGGTCCAGGGGAAATGTTCTTATAAACTTTACTCACACGTTCATCTTTTTCTCTTGCCCGCCGGCTCAGTCGCTTCTCCCTCTCTCATGGATTACTCTGGGGGGCACTCAGCGGTCCTGGGGAGACACCCCTGTAGTGAGGAGCTGAGGCCTCACACCAACAACCAGCCAGGACCTGAGGCCTGCCGGCAACCCCACAAGCACTGGACTAGACAATGAAAGGGATTTCAGAACTGGGTTTTCTGCTGCTAAACAGTGAACTTTTTCTCCATCCTGAAAGCGGGGCCTCCTGCCCCGGTTAAGCCTTCAGACAACTGCAGACAAGCCGACATCATGACTGCAGCCCAACAGACCCTGAGCCAGAACCACTTACTTGCTAAACAGCAACTGGATTCCCACCATCACGAACTGTGTGGCACAAGATGATGTGTACCGGGTTTTGGGGTTGCACCATAAATAACTAATACACTCCCCGAGGGCCATTTCATGGCGCCTTTCACGATGCCTTACCAGGGACTCACCTCCTAGGAGGTGCAGCTTAGTTATTCGTCAGTCTATTGTTTTGACCAGGAAAGACTGCCTGCTCCCCCTGAAGCACGGAAAAGTTTAGGGGAGGCTACAGTTTGGACCTCCGGGGTGACAAAGAGAATATAAAGTGGGGAACAGAAGACGTGGCACGACAGAGTGGTTTATTAGTGTCCTATGGCTGCTGTGACAAATCACGGCAAACCCGGTGGCTCAAAACAATGCAAATGTGTTTTCTTCTAGTTCTGGAGATCAGAAGCCACAAATCCGTTTCACTAGTCGACAGTCAAGATGTCAGCAGGGCTGGTTCCTCCTGGCGGGTCGAGAAGAGTCCATGCCCTCGCTCTGCAAACTTCAGAGCTGCATCTCCCGCGTCCCTTGGCTCGGAGCCGCTTCCTCCATCTTCAAAGCGGGTGGTGACGCGTGTTCAAATCTCCCTGCAGTAGTGTCTTCATATCACCTTCTGTATATACGGACCCCGTGATCACATCTGTCCCACCTGGATAATCCAGAAAAATCTCCCCACATTAACATCTGTAACTTAGTCATATCTGCAAAGGTCCTTTGTGCCGTATAAGGTAATAGTCACAGGTTCTGGTGGTGAGGACGTATTTGGGGGCCATTAAGTAGCCTACCATAAACAGAAAAACCCCACTTCCAGGGTCAGATCCAAATTCAAATCTTCTGATGAACAACTGTGTGATGTCAAACAAATAACCACTAAGCTTAGGTTGTATCATCTCCGTAAGGCAGACAATAAAACTTATTAAATGAATACAATATGTAAAGGCACCTGGCACTTAGCGCTTTCTAAACAAGCACCAGCTTTTCTCTCCCTTCCTTTTACTGAGTAGCTAGAAAGCCCGGGACCTGGACCAAGAAGGAAGAGGGCTCCCAAGGTGTGGGCTTGGAACTAGTTTTGTACGGCACTTAGTGTTTACAAGGCATTTGTATGCCTACTAACCTCATTTGACTATTGTTCCCATTTTACCAAATGAGGAAAACAGGCACCAACATATTCAGTGGTTTTCCCAGAATCCCCAGCTAGCAAGTGTTGTGACTGGGTTTTCTGATGCTAAATCCTAAGGTCTTTTCTTTATACAGCATGCACTTGGGTAGGACCTGCAAAACTCAAACAGCTACGAAACCAACTAAATGAAGTGAAAAACCAAGGACAACAGAATAGGGTGTTGGCATGGACGCTGAGAGGGAGGACGCAGGGAAGCTCTGGCAGGACAGAAGGGGATGGTGAGCAGCGTTCTCCAAAGCAGCCCCAGGCAGGCTCCTGAGAAACAGGAAGAGAATGAGACCCGCCTTCCCCCGGCCCCTCTAACCTCTCTCTTCTCTCACAAGGATGCAGAGAGCACCGAGAGCTACCTCAAACCTTTGGTAATAAACAATTTTCAGATGTGACTCATCAGCTTGACTTTCCCAATAAGATACCATCTCAGGAGTCAGAGGCCCAGCGAGGGGACAGTCTCGTGATTTCAGGAGGGAACCCAATGTGGCAGGGCCTGCCTGGCCTGAACTTGGAAGCAGACGCAGAGGTGGGACAGCTACTCTACCCGGGGGGCGAGGTTCATGGACTCACACTGAGGGGAGAGGGCTGTCTGTTTCCCTATAAAGTCAGTAACAAAAACTCCAAAGCACCCTGACCTACATTTTCTCATTTGCCCACAGAAAATCACGCTAATTTCCCAGAGAAAGAAATAGATACAAAGAAAGCGCACTGTTTAATATTCGCTAACCCTGGAACAAAAGCCTTCTAAGCTTATGCAAATGGCATCATCTCAAGTTCTCTACGAGGTAGGTCTTCTCCTCTCTAGATGAAGGGCCTGTGGCTCGGAGAGGTTAGGCCACCTGCAGAGGAAGACCACTGCTACTGTGGGACCCCATCAGCACTGAAATGCGGGAGGTGGGAGGTCAAGGTGCTCACTAGCAGTCCCCTTCCAGTTGAAGGGACGGAGCCCGTTAGGTGCTGACTTGGAGCTTTTCCTTCTGGAGGCAGAATCAGAGGGGGCCTCCGCAGCAATGAGGGGGAAATGTTACCAGGGGTCTGTGAAATAAAACGCTTCTGTGGATCCCAGCCCCTGGCCACCATGTGTACATGAAAACATACCCTCGGGGCACCTGGGTGGCTCAGTTGGTTAACTGTCTGGCTTCAGCTCAGGTCATGATCTCACGGTTTGTGGGTTCGAGCCCCGCATCAGGCTCTGTGCTGACAGCTAGCTCAGAGCCTGGAGCCTGCTTCAGATTCTGTATCTCCCTCTCTCTCTGACCTTCCCCTGCTCACACTATCTCTCGCTGTCTCTCAAAAATAAAAAAAAAAATTTTTTTTTAAAAGAAAACATACCCTCAACAAAACATGGAAAATTAAGTCAGGCTTCCAAATCCCTGAGATTTGGTAGTCAAGGCCTCTGCGGCAGCTAACTTAATTTTTCCCTTAGATCTACATGTTGTCAGAGCAGGTGGATAGGCCTGCCCTGACTTCAAATGGCTCCACATGGGAAAAGGGATTAGAATAGCCCCCCAAGGACCTCTTCTGACATTACTTACCCCTCCTGGCTAATTTTCTATTTCAATGTTAAGGAGAGATCTTTTGTCCCTCTAGGCTGCTCTTCCATTCAATTTAATTTAGAAGAGAAGCCTTTGCAATATTGAATTGTACATTATGTTCATGGTCCAGGAAAGGAGCCCCAGCATTTGGGTGGGGGAGGGGCAGGGGGCCAGTAGGAACAAGGACTACCCAGGCCTGGAGTTCAGTGACCTGCGCTCACCTGCAGGCCAGACGGGGAAGCCTCAGCCCCAGCAGGGTCACAGGGCTGAAGCCAAGTGGGAAGAGGGAGGGCACGGGGGGACATGGCAGGGGAAGCGGGGCTGGGGCACAGTCAGGGGCAGTTTGGCAGGCACAGAGCCAGCATGCCCAGCTGAACTAAAGCAGGGCCAGGAGCTGACCCAAGGCAGGGCTGAGCCCAGAGCTTTGCCCAAACACAGAGAGCAGAGCTCCAGGCATGAGGCTCAGAATGATCCTAGAGATGTCTTTCTGCCTTGCTTTTCCAGAGAAGGGGCAAGTTCTTAGGCTGCTGCTTAGGGACCCCCACCTACTCCCATCCCCTCAACAAGGAATCTCACATCCTGAGGGATGATCACTTGGTCCTTGACCCTGGCGATTCCTCAGGACAAAGTGCAGAAAAGTCAGACAGTAGGTGGGGTCAGGTGAGATGGGCTTTGGAACAGCGTGAATCAAATCCAGGCCCCCTCTCATCGGCTGAGTGGCCACAGGCAAAATGCTTAATTCCTCTGTGCCTTTCCTCATTCCTTGTAAAGTGAGGATAGTGGTATCTACCTCAAAGGGGTTTTGTGAGGTCCAGGGGAGTTTATGCGGACACAGAGAACAGCCAGTGGGGGGCTGGACACACAGGTGCATTATAAACGTCCTTGTCCACTTCCCCTTTACTCTGAGCTGGGGCCCAGAGAGAGGGTGGGACCCCAGCCACGGAGCGTTTGCTGCCAGCCCGAATGGCACCTGATGCGCTTTGGCTGAGCCTCCCACTTGAGGGCGCATGATCCACAGGGGTCAGGACAGAGCCCTACACCCCAAGACAAGAACAGTCTGGACAGAAGCAGGACATTTTCTGTGCTCAGCATGGAGCCCCAGGAGGTCGCCCAGGAAAGCACCCATTGCTACCCACATTTGCACAGCGTATTATAAACCTCAGAGCACCTTCGCTCACATCGTCAGCATTAGCTTAACACCACCTCTAATGCCAGGCAGACAGAGCAGCTGTGTCTTTACAAATGAGAAACCCAGTTTATGTAAATTTTCTGAGGTCCTATAGCTAATGAGATGCAGAGCTGGGGTCCCAAGCCCCCTCTACCACGCCCTTCGAGCTGAAGCTGTATCTGAGGCTGGAGGGAGATAGGAATCTGTCCAAGGTTAACCACAGACTCTAGGTTGGAAGGCTGGGGTGGGGGCTGACCCCTCCAGAGTGGCTTGTTAATTTAGTGCTAGCCTGACCCCTTCAATTAGCTGCCGGACAGAGCCAGGCCCAGGGAAGATGGACAGCAGGGCTTAATGGAAATGGGGGTGCTCGTGACGATATGAACAATCTGAATTATGGTCTCAATTTGCACAGAGCCTGATGGATTTGCAATAATTCCAAACCAGGTCAAGTGTCTGTGTCTCCTCTTTTGCTGATCTCACACAAAGTCTCCCCATTTGTCAGGCTCCGACTCTCTCTGAGGGGCCGCCCACCCCCGCCCTCCCTCCATTAGCCAAGCTCTCCACAGCTCCCCCGCCCAGGGCTCTGACCCCAGGGCACCTCTGCAGCTGGGCCCAGAGGGACTCGGGCTGCTACTCGCAGGACTCAGGGACCCAGGAGCTTTGAGGCCATCTGCAGAGACAGACTGCATTCTGCAGTGAGGACAGGGACAGCTCTCCACTGTCCAGGGACCCCAACCTATGGTAATCTGTAAGATAAAGGGTATCTTTTCATGATTTGGTATCTTAGGGGCTCACAGTGTGGGCATAACATTGTTACAGAGAACAGATCCTGGGAGAATCAGATCCTCCTGGCAGAGAGAGCTCAGGCAGCAGAGACCGGCAGCAGATGCCAGAGTCCCCTCGCCCGCCCCCTCCCACCAAGGCCCAGCCAGCCATATGGACACGTGCCACAGTTCAAGAGCATCCCCGAAAACTTGGAGGATCTTGTGGTGCCTCCCATCTTCCTGCAGCTAGGGAATCTGAACACGAGAAGGGCTGGTTTCACAGAGTGGGGGTGTGGTGTTGAGTGGAAGACAGTGGCAGGTTCTGGAAAAGCTACTGCTCTCCATCCCATGTGTCCTCCCCGTCACCTTGGCTAACCTCCTGCCTGGCTTGAAATTTTGCCCACAGCTTCCTTAGCAAGTGGCCATTCAGCCTCCCTTGAGTGCCATCAGGGCCAGGGAGCTAGGGACTTCACAGGGGAACAACCCATATGCCGTCTTCAGGTTGCTTTAGTTTTCAAACATTTTTCCTTCTATTAAGGAGAAAAAGGTCTATCTCCCTACAGCTTCCACACTTTCTTACCTATGCCAAGAGCAAAATAGTAGCTAAAAAAAAAAAAAGTAGTTGTTTTATTTTGATGTGCTTTGCTTGGGGATCATAGGATAGAGTTCCTTCTTCTCCCAGGAGGAAATCCTTGGTCTGCTTACCATTGTGGGGAGAGTGAAAGAGCCTAGACCAGCCTTCAGGAGACCCGGGGACTGACCCCAGCTGAACTATGGCCTGGCAAGTCTGCTCATGGGTCTGGCCTTTCCACCTCTGATCTCTTGCTGCAAATTCATCTGCGGATGAACCACTATTACTGGGTAAGCACCCTACTATACACTGTCTCGTGACATGTTTGTTGTAGAACAGAGTACTAAAAAAATTATTACTATCACACTGAACATTTATTATATGCTAGGCATTTTGCTAAACACAGTGCATATACTATTTCTTCCTTTCTCATGTTTCCACCTTAACCAATAAGGTATGTTATCAACTCCATTTCAGAGACGAAGGCACAGCGGCCCACGGACATTAGGTAACTGAACATAACTGGTAAGTGGTAGAGGTGCAGTTTGAGCTCAGGTTTGTCCGGATCCCAAAATATGTTTACCCACTAAGCAGAGACACTATCCCAACCACAGGCAACCTAACGTCTAGTAGAGAAGAAAAAACGAAAACACAAGGAACTCTAGGATATATACAAATATCAAATCATTACGTTGTACACCTGAAATTAGTTGTAACTAATTGTTATACATTATACCTCAATTAAAAACATTTTAATAAAAACCCCACTAAAGACAATAAAGGTTAATGAAAAGGGAAAGGGGAACCAGAGTCTAAATGTCAGTCTGATAAGTGCTGTGCTAAAGACGGTAGCAAATACATATTTGTTGAATGAATGAATGACTCTCCAGGCAAAGCAAGGCAGAAACATCCCCAAAAAACAACAAGGATGAGAAAACTGCAGGGTACTAATTCCTGAAGATTAAAAAGCACTGGAATGGGGGAAATCCTACCGCACACTAAAGATGCTTTCACTCCCCATTCACCTGTTCATTTACTCAACACATTCTTGAGCATCTCTATGCGACAGGCATTGTATATATTATAACATTCAGTCTTTGCCCTTCAGGGGACTAACCTAGGGGCAAATTCAGGTACTCAGGGTAGTGGAGTAAAGAACCAAAATAAGGAACGCCAGGATAATGATGTGACCCAGCACAGAGAAGCTAACACTGTCCCGTGCAGCCGATAAGTGGCAGGAGGGAGGAGAGAGAGCAGCACGGGCCAAAGGAAGGCAGGAAGGCTTCTTGGAGGAGGCCTAAAAACGGGGAGAGCGAGGAAAGGGAAGGAAGTGCATCCAGGGAACAGTGAGGCCAAATCTGAGGGGTTTAGAGTGTAGTGAGCAAATGGCCTAGAGAGCGTGTTTAGAGCCGCGTCAAGAAGGGCCTGGACTGCTGGGTGAGGCAGGTGAAATGGAACATACAGGCATCGTGGGCGGAGGACCCGTCCGCAGGAGACGGTCCGGGGCAGGACCGCATCACGGTGTGCAGAGCAGAGGGCTCCTGCGCCACCTGGGTGGCACAGCTCCTGGACACCCAGCACCGGCACTGAGCACCTACAGCAGCGAAGTCTGTGAGACAGGATGTGGATTCTCCACGAATTAGGAGATCCCTTAAAGCGGCCTCTCTGGGTGACACTAGGTCAGAAAGAGGACAGAGAGCCAGCGGTGGGTGACACAGAAGGCAGTTAAGCTCTAAGCCCTGGAAGACCAGGGAGATGGCCAGGGAAGATCACCGGAAGCACCACAGGGGCCAAACGCTCCCAAGCTGGGACATTAGGGAAACTGCTTTGTAAAGCACCACATCCAGCTCATGCCTGAGTGCGGGCGCTGGGCAGGTGCGCTGTAAAGGCTAAGCCTCGCTTCCCACGGACCTAAGACCATAGCAGCCAAGCCATGTGCAGGCACCCTGGAAGGCAAGGCTGGCTCCACTTCCCTTCGGGCAGGGCTGAGGGGGGGCAGGGGCGGGCTGAGAGCACGTGTGGGCCTGCTCCAGACTACCAGCTGTGGTGGATCCAAACAGAAAATATCACCCACTCGTTCCAGAGTTCAGTTCTGACCCAATGGCCAGGGAGCCCCATATTGTACCTGCCCTGCCGGACAGGAACTGTGCCTCATGGAGAAGAAACAAACTGACAAGTGTGTTCACCACGAGAAGGGGGCAGGTAGGTGCCGGGAGGTGGGGGTGGTAAGGAACCAGAAGACTTGAGCGAAGCCCCAGCCCAACAGAGGCCAAGCACTGTGGAAAGTCATTCATTCTGTAGATCATTCCTTGAAGGGATCTGATAGTCACTGTTCACTTCCTGACAAGAGCTCCATGAAACTCCCGGAAATCTTTTGCTCAATGCTTTACAATTTACAAAGGTCTTTCACTTACACGCCCCCACTTAACTACCACCACAGCCCTTTGAACCAGATTAAACAGATACTCCTCTGGGGGAGCAAGGGTGGCTCAGTTGGCTAAGTGTCCAACTCTTGATTTCAGCTCAGATCAGGATCTCACAGTTCATGAGATGAAGCCTTGCATCAGGCTCTGCAGTGTCAGTATGGAGCCTGCTCGGAATTGCTTCTCTCTGTCTTTCCCTGCCCCTCCCCAACCTGCTCACACATGCGCTCTCTCTCAAAATAAATAAACTGAAAAAAAAAAAAGGCATTCCTCTACATTTTACAATAAGAAAATGGGAGAGTCAGAGAGGGGAGTCTTGTCCAAGGAGATGCAACTCATGAGTGGCTGGGCTGGGATTCAATCAACAGTTCCTCCCTCATCGTTCTGTTGTCTCCATTAAACCATGTCCCCTCCTCTTCAGGGACTGTTGGATGCGAGGCAGCAAGACAAACTCTAAAAAAATAAGAACCCTAACTATTCACTTCTGGTCCCCCACGAATCTTCCATGAGAAATAGTTTAGACAGTTTCAGGGCTATCCACTTATATGCCAGAAACAAAGGGACTCTGAGATCCACAAAATGTACCGCATGCCCTGGATGCAGTGTGTATCTGTATTTTAACGTTCATTGTTTACCCAGCCATTCGACCTACAAAGGTTTCTCAGGGCCAGGCCCCGTACCACCAGGCACAGGGGACATGATGAGAAACACAGAAGACATAGTTCCTCTTCTCAGAATTTGAATTCTAATAAAGATTATCTAAAAGAAACAATCAAAAAAGCACCTCTGCAGTATGCTAAGTGTAGCGAAACAAAGAAATAAAGGTAGGTATGTTCCTTAAACACAAAGGTTAAAAAAGACCTCTGTGAGGAGGTCTCACTGGAGAAATGAAAGGAAACTCGCTATGTGAAGGGACCGTGGAAGATCATTTCAGGCTCTAGTCCGGGGCAGCCGTCCTCACCATTGGAGGGAGACATTGCGGAGGGTTTAAACAAAGCCAGTCTTGCTGGGATGAGCAAAACAGGAGTGCGGTACCTACTGAAGCGGGGAAGGGGGCGGACTGCACAGGGCTCTGCTCGGCAAGGAAGAGTCTGGACTTAGTCTGAGCACAGTGCATTGAGGGTTTTACACAGGAGAGGGCGTGACCTAACAGACGTCTTATAAAAGTGCTCCTTGCTGCTGCTTGGAAACATCCTCTTTTTAACGAGGAAGCCTCGTTAGAAGGGTAATTCGGTAATTCCGTTGGAAAATGAATTACCTCTTTTCAAAAAGAGGCACTTGAGTGTAGAATATATCTTAGAAGCAATACTGACAGAATGTGACACTGGATTGGGTAAGTGGGAGTTAGAGAAAGGAAAGAACCAAGAACAATTCCTAGAATTCTACGTTAGGTAACTGGATGGTGTCCCTGACATTTGCTGAGATGGAGCAGACAGGTTGAGGGACAGGTTGAAAGAAGAGACAAGTGGACATGAAAAGTTCTCTTTTAGACATGTTAACTAGGAGGTGTCCATGGGACATTCAGGGGGAGACGTGAAGTGGGTATTTGGATATACAAGCTGGAGTTCCTAAGATAGGGCTGGGCCAGAGACATAAACATGATAATTGTCAGAAGATACACGTATTTTAACTCCATGGGAATAAGGACATCTAGAAAGAGAATGCAGAGAGGGCAAAGGCGGGGCTCATGATCCAACCTCAAGGAATTCCAGCATTTACAAGTCCAGCAAAAGGAGAGAATCCAGCAAAGAAAACTAAGAGTGGACAGTGGGGGAGGAAGGACACTAGGAGCCAAGAAGTCACAGAATCCACAAAGAATTGTATGTTTCAAGAAGGAGCTGTAATCCACAGTGTCAAATTCTGCTGAGAGGTGAAGGTGAAGATCGATTTGGCCACCTGAAAGCCACTGGTTACCTTGAGAAGAGCAGCTTGAGTGGTGTGGAAGCAAAAGGCAGATGGAAATGGGTTGAGTAGTAAATATGAGGTGTGAGACTAAACAACTTCCCCAGCAAAACAAAAACAAAAAATCAAACAAAAGCCAATAGATAGATTGGAAGAATCAAGGGAAGGTTTATTGTTGGTTTTATGGTTTCTGTAAGGTAGGAGATGCTAGAGCATGTTTGTATGATGGGAATGATTTGGAAGAGCAGGAGAAATTAATGATGGAGTAGAGAAGGGGGTAGCCAAAGAAAATCTTTGAAAAGCTGAAAGAAGACAGAACTAGAGAATCTGAGGAAGAATTGGCCTTTCATAGGGAAGAGACATCTCCATTGTAGTAGAAGGAAAGGAAGAAATTGTTTCTGATGCAGGCAGATTGGAAGATTCAGTAGATAGTTTGCATCTAATAGTTTCTATTTCCTCAGTAAAGACTGAGGTCATCAGCAGTAAGGGAGTTTGGAGTAAGGGAATGTGGAGTTTGAAGAAAGAAGGCATGAAATAATCTTGGGAAATTGACAATAAGTCCACCAGCAGGTCAGTGATGAGTGTTCAATTGAAATGTATCATCATGATTTTAATTTTAAGAGTCTGTTTGTGACTTTCTCCATGAGTGTCCAGCTGTGGCTCTGGAGCAGGTGCAGAGAAGGAAAGCAGTGTTTAGAAATCTAACAGAGGAGCTCTGCAAGCCCAGGTCAATGGAGGGAGAGAGGAGCGATGTTGCTGAAGATATTTGTGAAGGTAGTGTAATAACAGACTATAGATGCTAGGCTGGACGGGGAAGGAAGTAAAGCTAGACAGGTGCTGATAGAAAATCGGAAACAAATGGGTCAAGGGATTTAGGGTCTCCACGAAGTCACAGATTTGTGAGAGAAGGCACCTATGCAAAAAAAAGTAGCACAAGAGGAGATGGGTTGGAAAAGGGTAAGTTTGAAAATGAGATTTGAGAAGCTGTGTAGTCTCTGTTGACTGCAAGGTGCAGAGCATGGTCATGGCAGTGAGAGAGCCAAGGAAGAAGAGAAGAAAACGTGGCTGGATGTGAGAAAGTCAAGGAACAGAGACGCCAGGGTGTTGAATCATTCATCCAACCACTGGAGTTTCTTACACTTTGTGTAGAGGCAAATAGATGTTTAGAAATACAAACCTTGAAATGGACCTACCATCTTCCCAAGATGTAAATGCCCCACTTGAGGTAAGAAGCACATGTATGATCTACTTCGGTGTTAATAGAGCTTGCCCTTTATGGTTATACAACCATCAGTTGCAGTGTTCTTTATGGAACATCATGAAATATGGACATAATAGACATAAAACAGCTCAACATAAAAATTTTTTGCAATATCAGGCACCATCTCATACTAGATTCTAGTTTAGGTAAGTGCAGTAGCTGTTGTCAAAAGCTTAAGAGAATGAAATTTAATGTGCAAAAAATTCCATCCATTAACGTAATGTTTCCCAAATACGGTGAAAAGATACTCATCTCCCCCGCCACACACACTGCTTATTTTTAACTTGAGAATGCTATATCTTGATGCTCTGCCCAAAGTGGCCTGCGGAGCCTGGAGAGCAAAGGGAGGGACTCCTGGCCTAGTAGAGAGGAGAGTTGAGAAGCTCCATCCAAGGACTCAGTAATCAAGGGACATGAGAACATCTCTCTCGGTCCTCCAAGGAGGCATACTGAAAAACAACAGGCAGGCCCATTTATATTTCCATATGAATCAAAGACTAACACCTGTCTTCAGAAAATTGGCTGAATCTTTATAGCTGGCATGCGCCTTGTTGGTTTTATCTCCCCAACTTCTTTTTTTTTCTATTAACTAGTGGTTTAAAATCCCTTAAAGTGAAAGGCATTGTGTATATGCTTCAGAACAGTGAGGAAATGGAGCAGGAATCTTGAGGGTGCTGGAGAATGACTTCAGTGGGTGAACTTCAATCATTTATAGCCTATTTCTATTCTCCTCGGTCCACTCAAATGGCTTATCTGAGTCAAACACTCTGTACTATGAGGCAATTAAAAATAGAAAAGAAGCCTATTTATTGCATGTGTGAACAAAAGGAAAAGATAGAAAAGGCACCAGTCTCTCGGCCCCCATTGTCTATTCTGAGCCCCTGAATACATAAAACACACCCACAGATCTAGGCTTACAATAGACCTGATGGGAGAGGCTGATGAAAGCTAGGAGAGGAGTAGTGAATCTCAATCCCCATCCTGATAGGATGGGTCTAATGCCACCCACAGCATCCAAGGACATGACCAGAGTTCACACATTCTCTACACCCCTTCTCAAACCCCAACTATCATTTGACTTCTGGGGATGTTCAATGAACCAAGACATTCTTCTACTGAATCATATATACCACTGAAAATTGTTTTGAGCTCATGATACCTTTGGAGCTACTATCTGAATCTTGGACAACTGAATGGCCTTGACTTCTGCCTTCCCAGGGGATCGAGCGGTGGACAGCTACCAAGAAGATCCTATGCAAAGAGTGCACGAAGTGAAACTTCTTCAACTTCTATCTCTTAACCCCCCAAAGTAAGATAATCACAATAATTAGAATTATAAAAGATTTCTTCTACTCAAGGAAATTAATACCAAGAGGTAGAATATGCTGTGACAGCCGTGAAAGAGACAGAAGACTAGCAAATCCTAGAGTCTTCAAGAAGAAAGGGAAGGAAGCCAGTCTGAAATAGCTTCACCAGCAGGAGGTTTTCGGAAGTTCTCCTGACAATAGTGTGATAATTTGTGAAAAGTATGAATCTGAGACTTGGGGAAATAGCAGGTAGCAAACCTGAAAAGAAATGCCTTTCTCAACCCCATGAAAAGAAGATATTATTATCACTTGATGCTCTTCATGGTCTAAAATGCTCTTTAGGGAAGTCAAACTGAATGTCTTCAAGAAAAGGGTGGAAATTTAGAAAAAGTTCAGGAGGTAATGAAAGTTGGGATAAATGGGAAAGGGGCCCCTTGTCCACCCCCAAGTCGATCAGAGCTCACTGTTGCCCCAGCTGATGGGGACAAACGGGATCAACTTCTCCTTTGTAGGTCTACTTCTGGACCCTGGGCTTCTTGTTTCAAACTTTAACCCAGATGCTCCTCCATTTCTGGTGTGCCAGTGCGGGCTGGCTGTAGTGGTGTGGCTGATTTTACTACAAGATGAGAATATCACAGTCATGTTCAGGCTCTATGGGTTCACGTCATGTTCTGCTCAGGCTACCACTAATTCAGGTGTTTTTTTT
>PJEM01013646.1:0-39723 GCA_004023845.1 Helogale parvula
GCGGCACAGATCCTTTGTTCTTCAGGGGGCCTAGCTTTTCCTTCCCCTTTGAGAAGGGTGTGACAGTGATGCCTGGTGGGGGGTCTGCTTCCGGTGGGTGGGCAGTCCGGAGCAGGAGCTGTGGGGATTCCTAACTGCGGTGGCCGCAGACGCCTGCGGCAGGCATAACCTGAGGCCTCTGGAGGTTCAGCGGATCCTGTCTTCCAACATCTGCTGCTTGGGAACTTGAATGCAGGTATGTTTTTGCTGTCAGAGCCGTGCTGTGTGGCCTCGGCCTAGTCACTTACCCACTCTGACCACAAGCCTCCTTTTATGAAAACTGTCATAATAATGCCCAGGACACAGGGCGACTGACAAATTAAATAAATAAAGTTCCGCATGTTCTGGGTGTGTAACGGGAAGTCAGGAAAGGGTGCGGCTTAGGAAAGCACCTTACACTGCATGCCCAGAGGGCCTCCCGATAGAAAGCACATGTCCTCACGCTGAGCCACGTCAAGACATTTTCCATCACTGAAAACCTATTTGCTGGACCCCTGCCTGCCGCTTGGTACCACAGGAGAATACTTTTCAGGGACTAGAACTCAGGGCTGCTACGCGTGAGAGTGGGAGGTGCAGGTGCTGGCGTGGAGGTCGGGGGACATCAGGAACTAGGAACAGCACAGAGGCCTGGAGGGACTGTCACGGAGATGAAGGGACAAGGGAAGAAGAGATGAGCTTGTGGGGGCCGAGATGGGGGAGTGTGAAAAACCGAGTCCCCGTCACCGCAGGGATGAGGTGGCTCTCGATGCCCTGGGTCACAGCCCACTTCTGGGTCAATCAGGTAAGCAAGGCTGTGGACCACAGATGAACAAAGGTAGAAGTGAACAATTCTCTGCACCGAATCCACTCACCCCAGTCGCTGGGCAGCCATCTCCACGCCACCCCCATTGTTACTAAGCACTTCTCTGTGTGCTGACAAGCATTATACATGCATGCACTTAAAATACTGATGGGGAGACAGGATATACGGGAGCTGACTGATGCTCCCATACTTACCCTTCTGAGTATGGGAGGTGCTAAGTTATGGTATTATAAACCGAAGGCTGAATTATTGGCTACTCTTCAGGAAAGAAGGAAGTCATAAAATAATTGGCTATGTAAAAGAAAATGTATTTTCTAGAATGAATCGTGTTTTCAGGCTTCCCAAAAGACTAATGATCCAGCCGGGAATGCGAAGACTTCACAATACACAGGTTTGCTGATAGATGCACTTTTTTGTAAAGCTATGCTTTATCTCCATAGGAAGTCTACATTAAAATGTTATTTAGATATCACATTATCCTGGTACGAGCTGCCAGCCCTTTCTGTTACCAGAAAATTCTTGCGGAGGCACAGGCGAGCGGCTCACAGACGGAGCTATTTTGGGGAGCTCCCTAATTCAGACGTGAGGCTGAGGCATCCATAAAAAGAACCTCAGCAAATCCAGTTTCACTAAATGGTACTAGAAGATCTACCCTTTCAAGCTGCCTGTCCACAAGCAGGCGAGGAAGCAAATCTGAGGATGCTCTCGAAATAGCGCGTCCTGCTGAGAGCAGGTGAGGTGTGGGAGAACACGCTCCCAGCTTGAGCCTGTGTCCTATTTAATCCGATGTGATTAAAAAGAAATCCAAGTTTAGTTGCTGCTATGCTGAGCCAAGAAAAAAGGCTGAGGAAAGGGCCGAGGTCCTCTTAAGAACACGCGGATTCAATCCTGCCTCTGCCTGGAAATTCGGAGCCACCTGCTGCTGGTTTGCACTGTCCTTCCGAGAGGCCAGCCCTGGAGACCGCGGCCCGCCTGCGGAGCCGGCCCCAGCATGCACACACCCAGCACACGCACACACGTGCGTACGCACAAGGGCATCGAATCGCTGCCGAGGCCACTGCATGAAGCCGGGACTTGGAAGACAGCCGCCACTCACCGCCAGCATCAGATCGTGTCCCTCGGGATACCCGAGCCCAGGGGAAACTGGGTCAGCCGTGGTTCGTGAGGGATTAGCCCTGGAGCCTCACAAGACTCGCCAAGATGCGAAGGACACAAGAGTAGAGACCTCCAAGCCGCTGTCTCCTCTGATTATTGTATTTGCTGCAACATAACCACTTCGAGGGTAATTTATGTCTTTCTACATTTGGCGGTCTCTAATTGTAGCATACAGCCTACGCTGAACTACGACAGGACCCCAAATCAACAGACATAAACTTCTCACTGTGGTTTAAGTAGAAGAGCGGTTTATCAAAGAAACAGGACTCTTTTCGGACTTTTAGCTAGCTGGTTTCTTCCCTCAATTTTGCAAACAAGCCCTTCTCCATTTTGTTTGTTTCAAATCTACCTACCCCTCCATGATGCCATCACTCACACACACACACACACTCTTTCCTTCCCAAATTAACGACTGTGATATACAGGCGTTTGGTCTTTGTCTCCAGTTCCCGGCATGCTGATCCTAACGCGCTCAGCATCGCTGGGGTGAGGCATGTCTTCTGCATACTAATGAGAGGCCTGATAGCTGGGGGCCCTTCATAATTTCAGAGAAGGGCTGGTTGCCAGAAAGGCCAAATCAGGACTGCAGGATTGGACCTTTCCAACCCACTGGGAAAAAGAGAGTTCGATCACCAGCAGACCTGAGATTCAATCAGACATGCCTGTGTAATGAAGTCCCCATAAAACCCCTAAAGGATGAGATTCAGAGAGCTTCCAGTTTGGTGAACACCTCAGGGTTCCGGGAGGGTGGCGCACTTGTGGAGGGCAGGGGGCCTCTGGGCCTCTTGCCCCGCACCTTGACCCAGGCGTCTCCTCCACTGGGCTGTTCCTGAGCTGTATCCATTTGTCATAAACCAGCAGAAATAAGTCACGTGCTTTCTGGAGTTCTGACAGCCATTCCGGCAAATCAGGAAGCGGAAAGAGGGATGTTTGGAGAACACCCAACCAGGAGCCATGCTGGACAGAGGCATTTGGGCACCCAGTACTTGGCAATTGGCAGATGAAGTAGGGAGCAGTCTCGTGGGACTGAGTCCTTCCCCTGTGAGGTCTGAGCTAAGTCCTGGTAATTAATGTTAGGACAGAGTTGAATTACAGCGCCCCCAATTGGTGTCCGGACAGCTGGAGAATTGCTTGGTGTGGAAAACCCACACATCTGGGCTCAGAAGTGCTGTGAGGCATAAAACCAGTTCGGGGACTATCTTTTTAAACTCCCTCCCACCTTCCCGGTGAGCCCTTCACCCCGACAGATGACCCCATTCTTTAGCATCAGCAGTGATTTCCTCTGCTTCTTTTTATGCAGCATCATCAATTTATTTAACTCCCTGTTCATTTTATTAATAACTAACAATAATGAAAATAGAAAAAAACCAGAAAACTAACAAAGACAAGAAATTTATAACTTATTATATACTCAGCACTGTATTATGTGTTTTATGAGAACTATTCTTAGGCAGGCTTCACAAAAGTCCTTCAGTGTGGATGTAATTACTCCCATTGATAAATGAAAAATTCAGTTAAAAAATTTCTTCTTACATTTATTTATTTTTGAGAGACAGCGTGAGACAGAGTGTGAGCAGGGGAGGGGCAGAGAGAGAAGGAGACACAGAATCCAAAGCAGGCTCCAGGCTCTGAGCAAGCATTCAGCACAGAGCCCAACGTGGGGCTCGAGCCCACGAACTGTGAGATCATGACCTGAGCCGAAGTTGGCCACTTAACCAAGTGAGCCCCTGAAAAATTAAAAGTTTTATTGTCATTCTACCACCTTGACTCTTCCTTCTTTCCAACCTGTTTAAAAGAGTGGACTGGGTCTCCTTGCCCTCTTTCCTTGCCTTCCACCCACCTCTCGGTCCCCACCACTGTACTTTCTTCTTTCGCAAGCGTCTACATCGATACCCCAATTGGCAGCTCAACACCTTCTCTTTGATTGTCATCCTCTACAATTTTTCATTTATCTTAAATTATAACCCTGTTCACCCTCTTCAAACCCTTGTAATTATGGCCTTTGACTGTCCACTTTCTGATTTCCCCCTTGCCTCTCCCATCTTTCTTCTGACCCTTCCATTGACTTCCATCTCCTGCTTAAAGTCATGCCTTTCCCAAGGTTCTCCCTTCCCCTTCTCAGCATTTCCTGAACATTCTCGATAACTCCTAAGGCTCAGAGAATCACCTCCACTGCTAGCACTACTGGCTGTCCTGAAGTCCACACCGTATTTTCATCTGCCCACAAGATAACACCCAGGGGATATTTCATGTGTGCCAATTTTCCTTTCCAGTCTGTTCTAACAATGCACCAACCACAGAGTTACCGAGATAGACACTGTGTGATCATTTACTTCTTTTTGACCACCATCCTAACACAACACGCTATCAGTCCCGTGGCTTGTCCGTCAGTTCATCCTGCCATTCCTATCCCACTGCTGTTCTTGCAGTTCAAGCCTCCAACGTCTCTTGTGAAAATACCTACATGTATGCCCCCCAAACTTTCAGGCTCACGTCTTAGGAAACCCTTATACCACCACCACCAAAGGTCTGTCTATCTCATTTCTCCTATTTTAAAGCTTCTGTTTATAACCCTAGTGACAAGAAAACTGATGTGTCCCAATATGGTGTTCAAGATTCCCTTCATTTACCTCAAAGTCCAGATTTTTACCTGTGTGTATGTGTGTGTGTGTGTCTGTGTGTCTGTGTGTGTGTCCCCTGCCCTATTCATCCGATCAGGTAGTTAAAATAGACTTAGGCACTGTTGATCTCTCCTATTAGACTCCTTGCCTAGAATTCACTCGACTGACTACAGATATGGTTCTGAGACAAGAGTCGTTCAAAATAATAATTTAACATTGAAGCTACTTAAGTGGCTTGTGAATACCAGCATCATTTTATTCCTTACTACAGCCTTCCAGAAATAAAAGGAAGTCTCCTTAAAACACAGAGGTACATTCCACCTGTACGATCCGCCTCCACTCGTTTTCATACCCTGGTTTTATTAGGATGACGCGATCCTTGTGACACTTGGGGAACTTCCCTGAAGGGCACTGACTCCTTGCTTCTAAGAAAACAGGAGCTCAGCTGGCTCTTACAAGCATCTCCCACCTGGTGGATGGTGGCATTAGAGGGGGTTAGTGAGGAGGGACTTCATTTAATGGCCTTAATGATGTCTTTGTACACATTCTTGAATTGCAATTAAAAAAGTGCTTGATGCCAATAATGCCACGTGGTTAGAATGGTGACCTCCCCCACCAAAATACTGACTTTCCTTGTGAGAAAGTAGAAATAAAAATGGAGGGGGGTATATTATATTACAAATATATTACGATATGTTATATATTATAAAGTATGTAATTATATAACATACATATATAGTATAACACACATATATATTATATAGCATACATATATACAATATATATAAAGAGAGAGAGGAATTTATTACAGGAATTTGCTAATGTGACTGTGAAGGCCAAGAAGGCTCATGATCTTTATCTGCAGGCTGGAGAGCCAAGAAAGTCACGGGTGTAATTCAATCTGACTCCAAAGGCTTAAGAACTAAGAACACTGCTGTCTAATGGCAGGAGAAGATAGATGTCAAGTTAAGTGTCAGCAAAAACAAATTTGCCTTTTTGTTCTATTCAGGCCCTCAACTAATTGGATGGAGGCCCATCCACGCGGGGGACGGCCACCTTCTTCACTGGCCCACTGATTCTGGTGATCATCTCTTCAAAAATTCCCTCACAGGGGCACCTGGGGGCTCAATCAGTTGAGTGTCCGACTTTGGCTCAGGTCATGATCTCAGGATTCATGGGTTCAAGCCCCACATTGGGCTCTTGCTGATAGCTCAGAGCCTGGAGCCTGTGTCTCCGTCTCTCTCTGCCCCTCCCCTGCTCTCTCTCTCTCTCACTGTCACTCACTTTCTCGCGCTCTTAAAAAGAAATAAAATATTTTTAAAAATTTTTAAAAATTCCCTCACAGACTTATCTAAAAAGAATGTTTAACCAACTATCTGAGCATCCCTCAGCCCTGTAAGTGAACACATAAAATCCACCATGATGGGAACAACAGAGTATCCATTTCATAAGAAATAAACATTGTGAACCTTGCCAAAAGCACAAACAAACAAACAAAAAGATTAAATTGGCTTTCTGAATTTCTTTCTTTCATCTAGAAAACTTCCCAGTATTGTTTCCTTTGTGTTACTAAGAAAACCATTACAAATTGTTTTGACCAAATGGCTGCGATTCTTTGAAAAGACGTATTTCCACACAGTGCACAGGGAGGGCTGACTGCTCAGTATTTCGTGATCAATGACTCTTTCAATATGTGCGTCTGTGGAAGGGAAGTTCAGCAAAATGAGCACAGCTCTAGGTGATGGTGAGCTGTAGCATGGGCTGGGGAGACAGAAGATACAATATTCCTCCAAAACAGACATCGACATTCCAATTTATTATAAGCACCCCACTTGTTTGCAGCATGTTTTGAGAATTACCAAAGTGCACAGAAACCAACATTTAGGAGAAACTTCCTGAGGGCTGGCTCCTATCAACCCCCGTGGCTCCCCACGTTGACCAGAGATGTTATCTACGTCACTTAGGAAAACCTGTCAACCTAACTGAGATCTGATGGGTGTAACGCTGAGCATATTGGGGTGAACAAGGCCTGGAGGCCATCCACGTAACAGGCATTTGGGGAAGGGACTCGGGCAAGGAGAACAATGACTCTTTGCTGAGAACAGACTGGAGTAACCCAGGAACATCGCTGCAGTGGGGTCCCGCTAACACGCTGCCAAGGTCCCAGGCAGAGGCCAGGCGAGGGGGACATAAACAGAACCCCAATCACTGGAACGCTTGGGACACAGTCAAAGTGGGCACGACACATCCAGACTGTGCACACCCGTGGCCCAGGCTGCTTTCCTGTGTAAAACAGGTGTGTGCCCTGAGTCCGCAAGCTTGATCCACCCCAGGAAAGTCAAGGACAGCAGGCCAGGCAGGTTGTGGTAACACTGCTGTTCTTTTTATTATCATTGTTATGTTTATTTCTTTTTGAGAGAGAGAGAGAGAGAGAGAGAGAGAGTGCTAGCAATGGAGGGGCAGAGAGAGAGGGAGACACAGAATCAGAAGCAGGCTCCAGGTTCTGAGTTGTCAGCACGGAGGCCGATGTGGGGCTCCAACTCACGAACCATGACTCACAAACCATGAGATCATGACCTGAGTCGAAGTCGGACGCATAACTGACTGAGCCCCCAGGTGCCGGGTAACAACGCTGCTCTTAGCCAGGACTTCCCTTCGCCTGTTGCTTCTCTGGCTGGTATTTTCCCCAAAGTTGGAAATATAATTAAAGGCTGTGGTTTAAAACCTCGTTCCTTGTATGTTCCACAAGCCTGAGAGCTATGACTAAGCCTAACAGGTGACAACGTCCACAAAAACCAGTAAGTTACCCCAAAAGAGTAGATAAGGCTGTTTGGAAGGCATGTGGAAGAATGAGATTCAGTACAATCGACTGCACTTCCCGTCGCCCCTGGAGCCTGCTCCCAGGCACCAAGGACCAAATACCCACGTGGGGTACAGAGGTGCAGAATGAGTTACGTTCTCCTCTGAAATAAGACTTCTCTACTTAGAACGGTGTTTGCAGAGAAGGCATGAAGAGAGATCTCTTATCCTTTATCTTCTACCTAGAATTTATTTCCAATTCTAACTTCAAAGTTTCCAGGTGAACCATTTGTTAAGAACAGTATTTTGTCATAAAGACTAACTCCTGAATTACGAGGGAAATTTAAGGAAGGGGAATACAGTTTTTCCACCTACTGTTAGTTTTTACTTCCTCACCCAGCCTTCTGTCCGCCATGGAAACAGTGACATTTCCATTTTGGCGGAAGGTCCCTGCCACTGAAGAGCCCTGACTCTAACAGTGGTGCTGTGTTTTTTTAGGCCATTGATCATTATTTTTATATTTGTTCTGCTGATCTTCTCAGGGTGAAATGCTCCGTTCTAGAATTCTCTCCTCCATAGCTTTGCAACATGTATTGGGCTTGGATTATTTCCCTTTGCCTCTAATGTTGCCAAATTCTCGGAGACCATCTATGTGTCTTGGCGATGTACAGGCCGGCCATTGATTTTGCCCTCCTGGCCCAAGTCGGCCAATGGGAATTCTGATTATATGTTCCTAGGCCAGGATGTGAAGCTGGTCTGGAAAACTTTTGGAAATATCAATCCAAGAACATTTCTTTCCTATTTATGTGTATCAGTCATTTTTATTTCCTACAGAGAATTATTTATATCATTCAGAATTTCCAGCTCCCAGCGATGACTTTGAAATCCCATGGTTCCTGGCAATCTCTTAGAAAGAAAAAGGAGATGAAATGAACCAGGAATCAGGCAGACACATTTCATTCTTTGCTCTTTGAAAAGGAAGCATTTTTTCCCCTTTTTTGCAATCTTTCCTTCTCCCCTCTAACCTGTTCAAGGCTCCTACACGACGGTGGTCAGGACGTGGATTGAAAGGTGGTCCTAATATACTTGATACAGCTCAGCAAGGTATCACAAATACACACACACACACACACACACACACACACACAGATACGTGCATGGATGTATACAACAGGTAAGGGACAGAGAGATGTGATGTAGATAACATCTAAGTGACATAGATAACATCTCTGGTCAACGTGGAGAGCCAAGGGGGTTGATAGGAGACAGCCCTCAGGAAGTTTCTCCTAAATGTTGTTTAGGAGAAACATGGCTACCCTAGGGATTGAACGTCTCTTTGACCAACCTGAACGTTAGTGAAGATTATCCTTCTCTCCAACGTTTAATCCAATTTAGGATTCCACACAAGCCAAAGAAATCGTCATTACTTTACCCACGTCTCTGCACATCGATGTGGCCCCTAGTCAGCGGCAGACACCGTCCTAGGCTCTAGGGACGCCACGACGAGTGAGCAGACACGTCTATCTCATGGAGCCTGCGTTAGGAAAGAGAAAACTGGACCCCACACGAATGAAACCTTTCCCATCAGAAGGAGAGAGGGGCATGGCGATATGAAAACAGCACAATGAGATGATGAAGACGCAGCTGCACTAGACGGTGTCCTAAGCAAGTGACAGCTGACACGTGGTAAGGCTCCAAGGACAAGAGTCAGCGTGCAAAGAGATGTTTCAAAAAACCACTTAAAGAAGAGGAGGGGACTCATTTACGGGCCCTGAGGCAGGAACACACTTGAGTGGTTTGGGAAACATGGAGACGTTCAGTGGGACGGGCAGGAGGTGGCAGGGGGAGGGCACAAGTGGACGGAAGGGGCACCGTATGGTGCCTCATGGAGCAGGGCGAGTGGAAGCCACGGCAGGATATGAGAAGGGCTGATGCCATCTGACCCCCCACAGCTCCCCTCACTGCCCTGTGGAGAGCCATCAGCAGGCACAGGGAGGAAGAAGGAAGCTGCAGAGGCAGCGAACGTGACAGTTCAGGCGGACGACGGTGTGATAGCCGAGGAGGAGGAAGTAAGATCGGAGATGCGCTCCGGAGGCTCCTTGCTTCCCCCGTGGTGTTTGGCTTCAGGAACTACAATGTCCGTGCACCTTCTGAGCTTGGGCAGCCGAGAAAAGCAATAGAGCATTGGGTGAAGTTCGGATTTGCCAGTCAGGCCACTGGAAAAACCACTTCCGGAAGAATGTTAGGAGTAGAGACAGAAATCTGAGACTCGTGGGGCACCTGGGGGGCTCAGTCGGTTGAGCGTCCGACTTTGGGTCAGGTCTTGATTTCACGGTTCATGGGTTCGAGCCCCACGTCAGGCTCTGTGTTGACAGCTAGCTCAGAGCCTGGAGTCTGTCTTCGAATTCTGTGTCTCTCTCTCTTTCTCAAATAAATAAATAAATAAATAAAAACATTAAAAAAAAAAAGAAATCTGAGACTCGCAAACCACTGGAGTGCTTAAAATAGAGAACTCGATGCAATTTTAAGAGGAGACCGGAGATTGACAAGGATTCCATGTCCCCCAACATTCATGGTCTGGGGTGGGAGAAACAGAGGCTCCGGAGGGAACATCCCAGGGAGGGGCAGGCAGTCTTGCCCGTGTTTCAGAGGTTCAGGGACACAAGGCGAGGACAGGGAGTGACCTTGGCGACAAGCAGGTGCTTGTTGGACCTGCCCCAGGAGGCGGTAGGAGGGAGCAGGGACCACAGGGATGAGGCCAAGTCTGGAGACCTCGCGGGAAGGCGGCCTGCAGTGGACAGTCGCCGGCAGCCTGTACGGGATCGGAGCACACATTCGGTTTCATTCTGTCCCCGGTGCGATGCTCAGGCGTGTTTACTTATATGCCTCACCTGTCACAACGTACGTGACAGATGTGCCGAGGGAGGGGTCAGGCACCATCTTCGTCTTTGTGCCTGTCAGGTACACGTTTTCTGGTGAGGAAACTGAGGCCAGCTCAGTGGGGACGGGGACGGGGACTTTGACCCAGGCTGGCTTATCCCCCATCCTCCTCCCTGTGGGGGAGGTCTGGGGTGATGCACAGAACTCAGTCCCAGTGGCGGAGCGGATTGCCTGGGCCAGTCAAGGTCCTCCCTGGCTTCCATGTAGAGGGAGCGTCCCTGGCCCATGAACCTGGCCGGCTCAGAGGACGCCTGATGGGCTCAGAGGACACCCAGCAAGGGCATGCCCCACGGTGGATGGACACACACACACACACACACACACACACACACACACCACACTGTGGCCCTAGCCAGACCCGCAGGGCCGCAAACCTGAGCGTCTGCAGGCTTCCTCGTGGACTGGCTGGCTCTCCGTAGATGCACCTGCATGTGGAGGGGCTGGGGGCCCCGAGTGCAGGCGGCCGAGGACACGCCAAGGGCTCTGTGATGCTGGGCCCCCAGCCCACCAGGAGCCCAGGTGCTGTCTCCTCACATATTTCCCAACCAGAGGGGCTCCGAGCCGGCAGCACCGGTTAAGAGGCACACACGCTGCTCCCGGGCATTTTTTCCCAAGGGTCAGGGTCTGATGGGAGAGGCAGAGAGACGCAAGCGGAAACCCAGCCGCAGAATATCTGGAACCATACTGGTCTACTGGCCTTTCCTTTCTTTCTCTCTTTTTAAAGAAAACTGGACCAAGCATCCTTCCCCTTTCCTCCATCCCTCTCTCCATCCCTCTCAAAACCATCTGAAGGACGCATGACTTCTGTTCGGTGCTCCCGCTTGAGGAGAAGAATCTGAATTCTCCTCCCCCAGTGGCACAAGCGGTCTAGACACACACTGCCTGGCCTCCGGATCCCTGGGTGCCGGGCCTCCCCCCGCGGGAACCCAGCAGGGGCGGCTGCTGTGGGTCTTCAGGGCCTCCTCGGGCACCGCGTGGTGCTCCCGGAGCCACAGCCAAGACATGCCCATCACGGCTCTGTCCTTGGCACCGCACCCACCGGATGCTGCCTATGCGGGACCCGCCGGCGCCGAGGACCCCCATCGCGCCATTCTGGATCCCGCTCCAGGCGGCCGGTTCAGAGCCATCCGAGCGTGACCTACAGTACCGAGCAAAGCGGCCGCCAGGATGTGCGGGACCGAGACAAATCGATTTTTCCGGCTTTGTTGATGTCAAGGAGGATGTATTGCAATGATTAATAATTTATCCAATAGAGAAAAGCTCTCCTTGTTGTCTTTGTTACACCGGAGACCCCAAGACTTTATTGTCTCAGGTCTGAGCGCAAACCGGGGACGTGTTTGCTCTTAGAACCGGGACAAAAAGCCACAATAGGAAATCATGGTGGCCTCTCTGAGTGTCCCCCAGAAAGAGTAGTGGAGGCCGTGGCTAATGCATACGCCACACCAAATACAGCAAACCCTTGGACTGCGAGGAACCTGTTCTGTGAGTGTCCCACACGATGAGCAAGCATTTCTAACAGCCTGCAACTCGATAAACGAGCGGAATCAGTCTTCATAATACCGAACATCACGCGATCACAACTGGGCCGACGGTTCCTGACACTCGCTTTGGTACACGAGTGTTTTGAATTACAAGCACGTTTCTGGAACGAATTATGCTCGCAAACCAAGGTTTTGGTATTGTGAGCTGCTTTTGTCTTTATTTCTCTTGTCCACCTTCCCCACTGCTTCTCCACCTCCGCCGCCTGTCTTACTCTGCGTTCCCTGACACGAGTAGGCAAATAAGACCTTGATAGGTTCAGCTGCTTTTCCCTGATGCAGAGAACTGGAGAATCAGATCAAAGCAAACACCAGCGTCCAATCAGAATTCCTGAATTTGGCTGGAATGTTTGTAGTCCTTCTCCCTGTTCGTGAATGGCCTTTGGTTCAGGAGGACGGCACCCCATGCATACACTGCAGGCGAACGTCTAGAACAGATCAAGGACATGAGAGAAGCAAAGATATTTTTCACACGGTCGAATCTCACTTGTGTCCTCTGAGCGGGGGACGGTTTGCCAGGAAGCTGGACAACATGGGGAGATTCGCTGTGCGGCACGCAGATGCCGTGGGGACAGGGCCCTGCACCCTGACTGCTCTGTGCTCTGGGAACACGGCGCCAGGACAGGCCGTCGGACAGCACACACCTGAGATGCCCCACCCGGTCGTACGGGCCGTGTGTAGAGGCTGAGAGCAAGCCAGCAGGCACGCTGGGACTGGCTTCGGGTGAGCCCTTGCTCAGCTCACAGGCTGGGGTCAACCTACAGCTCAGAAAACAGTGTGTTAATTTTGAATAAAAAAAAGTGATGTCAAGGGGCGCCTGGGTGGCTCAGTCGGTTAAGCATCCAATTTTGGTTCAGGTCATGATCTCATGATTCATGGATTCGAGCCCCCCGTCGGGCTCTGTGCTGACAGCTCGGAGCCTGGAGCTGCTTCGGATTCTGTGTCTCCCTCTCTCTCTGCCCCTCCCCTGCTCATGCATGCTCTGTCTCTCAAAAATAAATAAGCATTAAAAACATTTTAAGTTATATCTATAACTAACAGAATATCAATTCTATATTAACCTAAATAGCCACATACTTGCACCGTCTCCAAAGCCATCCTTTGGCTGTAGGTGTATCAGGCTGACGTGTGTGTGGGCTCGCTCGCACGCGCTCTTTCCGGCTCTTACCTCTATCAGAGAAACACATCCAGCGTTGCCAAATTACAGCCTGAGAAACCACCCTGTCTTGTAAATTACCCACCGTGCATCAGCACAGGTCGTGAAACGCTGAAGTCACTTGTGTTCCTCATAAGCTGCGCACGGGAACTTTACACGGTAGCGTCCAGTCCTTGGGGGAATCGCTTCATCTGCGTTCAGTGCCTTCGGCTCTACACCGACAAAGTACCAGGATGTGCTCAAGAACGTGAAGGTGGAGTGTAAGGCGCACCACGCATGTGTAGCGCTGGGGCCGTACCGGGCACTGAGGGGGTGCTACACGCACCCCGCCTGCCGTTCTCACCGTCACTCACCAGTAGAGAGACCAGAGAAGGTCCAAAGTCCAAGTCTGAAAACGTTACCTCATGATCTTGCTGGGTCACACGGCCCCTCAGTGACAGACACTGTCCTAGAGCAGGATGCTCTTCCCCAGTCCTGCTTGCTTTTTAAGACTTGTCTTAATGTTTATTTATTTTTGAGAGAGAATCAGAGCATGAGTGAAGGAGGGGCAGAGAGAAGGGAGACACAGAATCGGAAGCAGGCTCCAGGCTCCAAGCTGTCAGCACAGAGCCTGATGCGAGGCTTGAACCCACGAACAGTGGGATCATGACCTGAGCTGAAGCCGGACACCTAACCAACTGAGCCCCCCAGGCGCCCCCCCACCCATGGAGTCCTGCTTTCTCTACTTCTTTACCTCGTTTACCGGGGGAGTTCTCAGGCCTGATTTTAAGATTTACTATAAAACTGCAGTAATCAAGATAGTGTGATGCTCTTGTGAAGATATAAATGTGGATAATGAACCAGAATGAAGAAGTTAGAAATAGACATACAAATATATACATATAGCCATTCGATTTCTGACAAAAGTGCTAAATTAATTCAAGGGGGAAGGATGGTATTTTCAGATAGTTGTGCCTGAACAGCTATATAGTCAAATGGAAAAGAAAACTTAACTCCACGTTCCACACAAACGAGCCACAGGGCTACACACAAAATCTGAAGGTATTAACCTTCACAACGGAAACGTAGGGGGAAATCTTTGTTCTCACACAACGACAGGCAAAGATCCCTCGGGGAGGCTACAAAAGAACAAGCCATAAAATTTAGAAAAGGGGAAGTCAGACTTTATCACAGTTTTAATATTCTTCATTAGTTTTTTTTTTTTTAACATTTATTTATTTTTGAGAGAGAGAGAGACAGAGTGCAAGTGAGGGAGGGGCAGAGAGAGAGGGAGGGAGACACAGAATCCGAAGCAGACTCCAGGTTCCAAGCTGTCTGCACAGAGCCCGACGCAGGGCTCAAACCCACGAACTGTGAGATCATGACCTGAGCCGAAGTCGGAAGCTTAATGGACTGAGCCCCCCAGGCGCCCCAAGAGTTCTCATTCTTAGGGCAGACACTCCCTTGGGTGTCTTACATATGTGAAAACACCAAAGGTGGCAAGACCAGTCAGTAGGTACCATAGAGAAGCAAACTGAGGCCCAGCAAGCACAGAGCTTGTCCAGGGCCACCGGGACGGGACGCAGTAGCACAGACAGTTTTAGTTTTTTTGGTCTGACTCCAAAGCTCCCCAGCGCTGAGCCGGGGCGATTTTCTGCTGGTGTTTGCAAAAGCACAGAGATGAAAGGCTCTGCTAGGAAGTTACCTGAGCATCTGATACCACTCCAGGCTTTCTGTAAGGACACTGTGTGTGTGTGTGTGTGTGCATGTGTGTGTGTGTGTGTGTGTGTGTGTGTGTGTATACACATAACTGATGCATACATAATATATAAATACATATGCTCCTATTTCATTATCAGCAAGCCACCCACAATCAAGCCAAATAGAGGATTCTATGAAGCAATCAATACCTCCAACCACTCAGTTTCCCAGGTCGACCTCTGGAATCCCTTTATTTACTGTTTAATGTTTTCATTTTATTTTTGAGAGATAGAGAGAGGGAGAGAGGGAGAGAGAGAGAGGGAGGGAGAGCCAGGGAGGGGCGGAGAGGGAGACAGAGGATCCGAAGCAGGTTCCATGCTGTCAGTGCAGAGCCCCACGTGGGGCTTGAACTCATGAACTGCATGAGTTCGTGACCCGAGCCAAGGTCAGACATGTAACTGACTGAGCCACCCAGGCGCCCCAGGGCCCCTCTAATTCAAGGCACTTCTCTAGCTGCAGCGCCAGAGCCGTTCCAGTTTGGCAGGACACACAGTCTTTAAGTCATGCAGAATCTCAGAGCTTAAAAATACTCCTTGGGGATAGAGTGTGAGAAATCAAAACGTGAAAGAATAAGAAAACATTAAACACACGGCATGATGAACCCACATGGATCTATCACCCAGACTGGTCACTTGCTAGGATGGCATCAGGTGTGTTTAGACTCCCTCTTACTTTCTGACGCACCGAGAGCAAATTCCAGACATCAGCATGTAATGCCTCCATACTCCGTGCACACCCGTCTAAAACAAGGTCTTTTTAATGTAAACACAAGGCTATTTTTATACCTAACAAAAGTATCAATGATCCCTGGGTGGCAGCTAACATGGAATCAGATTCCAATTTTGAGGGTGGCTTCCACAACGGTTCTTGGGGGCTCCCCCTCCACATGCAAACAACACGGTCCATAGACGCCCACGGGGAGCGTCCCCATCCCTGGCTGATGCGAGTCCCACTCCTGCCTGACTCCAGTCCCCTCTTGCTCTCCTGGTGCCGACAGGTCGGGAAAACCCGCACACTAGATCAGTCCGTTTCCTCGAGGTGGATGTCACTTGTCCCTCGACCCCAGGATTCCCATAAACTCACGTCACCATCAGGCCGTAATCAGACTCAGGTTCATTGTCGTAGTCAGACTACCGTATACACGGTGCCGCAGGCTGAGTCTAGACCTGAGCAAAAGTTACGGGGCCCGACTGTCCCCAGGCTGTCCCTGAAATGCTGAATTAGTTAGAAATCCTCCTCACCAGATGCTCCGACTCAGAGCAGCGGCCCGGCAACTGAGAGCTCAGGTCCCAAGTGTCTCACCTCAGTGCAGGCGAGCCCGTCCCGGGAGCCAGGGCTCCCCACCTCCCTGAGACACAAGGTCCTGCCCATTCACCAAGATGCACGTTCCATGCTGCCTTTCACCCTTTTGACCCCGCGCTGTCCACCCGGAAGGAAATGCCCTTATCCTAACGAGCAGGCAAGAAGGCAAGCTGGGTAATCACCATTTCTACTTGGATACAGACCAGACAGGCTGATTCATTATTTCCAAGCATGGCTGTCAATGTTCCGCACGGCGCTCCCATTAAACTAGAATCCTGAATGTCTGCACCCCTGTAGCTGTCAGATTCGCTTCGTCCCAGATTACCAGCCTCGGTCTCCTGTCCACAAAACCTGCTGGGGTGGGGGGGAGCAGTGTATAAGTAAATGGGTAGATAACACGACCCAGCCTCTCTTGCGTCTGGGCATCGCTGGCCAAGCCCCCTACACACACACTCTAGGGTTGCAACGAAGAAATCTCCCATCTCTCCGATCCCTATAACGGCCATGCTTTCAGGATAGCCTCATGCAGCTACTGACGGATGACGCTCTGCCCTAATCATTCAGACTAACGTGTTAGGGACCGACTGGCTGTTTTCTAAACAGGGAAAGAGGGAAGACACAAATGAAGGATACAGAGTAGCTGATTTTCAGTCATCTGTAGGAAACCTATTGTTGGAGGCGGGCTTGGCGGCAGAACTTCCTGCCACCCAGCCAATGGCCATTTTCTCTCCCCTCCATTGTTCATGTAGCACACGGTGATTTGAGAGCAAAGCCCACAGTCTAGAGGCTGTGCAGTCCATCTTCCTAGGGGTGGTGTCAACCAGGTTCAGGTGTGCCTGCAGCCATTCCCTTCCTCAGCCTGATCGGCTGACGCATTAACCATACTGTTCCACGCGGCGCTTTCAAAATCAAAATATATGGCCACCCTGAGTAGACGTGACTGAGAGGTAAGAGGAAGTCATCTGGGGAGCAACTTCTGGAAAACTCATTACAGGTGCACAACCCAGCCTCTTCCTCCTACATCTTACAGGAGATAGATGTAGGAAGGGCGGTGCTCCAGCAGCCTTTGCAGACCACGGGGTGGCCTTGAGGACGCAGCAGAAAGCTCAGATCCGGGTCTTATGGACCTGAGGCTGCCAATGAGCTCGCGACTCCTGAATGGCCGCCCCTTTTCGTGACCCCCCTGCCAACCCATGCTCCCCCTGTGCGTTAGCAAGTAGACCGAGGTCAACTCTAGGTGGCTTTTTTTCTAATAGTTTTATGGTTTTATTAGCACAGATGCACACAAACTGTCTGTTCATTCTCTTCCCTGTGCAGCCAGGCTTTGGGATTGGTGACTGACGGCCGGCTGGGCCGCTCCTCCCGCAGCGGCTCTGCGGTTCTGGGGGGAGAGGCTGTGAGCAGTCTCTGCACAGCGAGATCTGCTGCACATCAACAGCATCCCAAGCCCCTCGACCTTGTGGACCAGGAACTTCCGGAAGTCACTGGGCAGCACGTGCTTTGTTTTCCTGTTGCTCCCGGAGCCAGCATCGGGCACCAAGGTCTGGCCCTGGCGTCTTCCGCACGCCCTGTCTCCTGTGCCTCTGGGGTCCCACCAGGTGCGCCTAATTTTGACATGTTGGTCTGACGGGTGCCGGATGAAAGTCTTGGTCCTCTAACGACCTTAGTCTTCACCAAGGGTCTGAGGGTGGCCGTGAGGCCGAGCAGGAGCCTCCACGGGCAGCGCCGAGGGAGAGAGGTCTGGCGGCTTTCCCACGTGCCTGCTAGTCCAGGCTCAGGCACTCACACACATTCCCTTTCCTTGTCCTTCCTCGTGAGGCTGGGGCCCGGGGAGATTCCTGTGCGCGATCTGGAGACACAACGTTGGTGCAAACGGACAGCTGAAGTCGACAAGCAGACAAATCTAGAACCTGGGGCTTTTCCAGGACTATGCACCTGGGGTCTCGGCCCGGCAGCACCATGAGAAGAATGGTGAATGGTCTGTGTTACGGAGGGCCAGGAGACGCATCCTCGGACGCCACAGGGCAGTCGTTTTGGGAGCGGAGTGGGGACGGCCTCAGGGAGGGCAGGGCCGGAGGCTGAGAGACGTCCCCTGCGTTCACGACAGTAACCCGCAGAGGAAGGGCAGGTTGAGCCAGAGTGAGGATGTCTAGGATGCACGTGTGTGGAAGCCAGCCCAGTCTCCGGGGCTCGGGTCTGCAGGGAGTGTCGGGTCAGTTCCTTGGACCCTGTGTCTCGTGGGAGGCTCGAGCCTAAATTCCCAGAAGTGCCCCAAACAGGGTACCTGATGCCACGCTGCCGTAGCCACACACACCCTGGTCCGCGGCTCGGCATCGCCGCCCGTGCAGACGTGGCGGACGGCGTCTTGGCTCTCCGGGCACTGCAACAAGCCCCTGGCAGGGCTGGTTAGGCACGAAAGACACACAGGATCTTGCCTAAACCAGGGCACTTTCAATGCGAGACTCTACCTTCCCCCCAGATCAGGGCTTGATCAGCGCACCTCTCAGCCATTCAGATCAGCTCCTGTCTTCCCTTCTGGTTCAGCCTCCCACGTCCGACGGGCTGGCCGGGCGACTCTGACCAGCACAGCCCCGCCCGCACCAGTCCCCCGTCGTGAACACACACACACACACATGTGAAAGCCACGTCGATGTTGACAAAAATCATCTGCATCCCAGGGAGGTTGCAGAAGCGTCACGTCTGGATGGAGGAACGGAGACTCAGAGCCGCGAACAAAGCTCCGGCCACACAGGGTGTAAATCCAGACGCTTCATGATCCACACGTGCTTCCTCCAAACCCCGGTTAGCAGCACTGCCACCCCGTCCAGCCATCCTAACGCTCACTCCGGACCTCGGCTGCGCAGAGCCCTCCAGATCTCCGATGACCAACGAGAGGCCGTCACCTCTGACCAGGACCGGAAAGCCCTCGAGCCCCGCCCTCTCCTCTCAGGTACGGGGATGCGAGTGGGCTGCACCATTCGCCTTCCCTAAGCGACTCTTGCACTGTCCCCAAGTGTGACTCTCCATCTCCACACTGTTGCTGAGGCCCCTCTCGGCCTAGATGCGCCCAAGTCCACTTTTCCGCTTGTCCGACCTCACTCTTCCTCCACGGGTCAGGGAGGTCCTGTGTCCTCCGTGAAACATCCATTCCAGGATCTTTGCACCTGGCCCGAGTTAACCCCTCATCTGCCCGGGTTCCTGGACTGTCCCAAGCTCCTCCTCACCTCCTGCCTTGTCTGGTCCTCACTCGCTGTGGTAGACACAGAGTTGCTGCACCTGATGCCTCTTCCAGGAAAGGGTGGCACCGGCGGGCACCCCTGGCTTGCCGTTTCATCCCAGTCCAGGGCACATGGCGGCCTGACTCCTTGCTCCCATGCTTTTCCGTCACACGTGTTGACACCTAGCACACACCCTGCCCTCCAAACCCTGCCTCAGGGCTGGCTTCCAGAGAACCCAACCTGGGATGGTCAAGGACAATTCAAGTGTGACCTGCGGGCTTGAAAAGGTCTTCACACACGACACATCACTATCTGTGCCTAAGACTATACTCTAGATGATGAATTTCTTTGAATAAGGTTCAATATAGACCAACGCTCTACTAAATTCTATTCCTTAGTGACTATATTGGTGTTATGAATTACATGTTTGTGTCCTGGCCAAGGTCCACATTGGAACCTACCCCACCGTGCGAAGGCACTAGGAGATGGGACTTCCTGGGGGCGACAAGGTCATGAGGTTGGAGCCGCCATCTTGGGATTCGTGTCCTTGTGGATACCCGGACATCTCCCTCGCCCCTGCGCCCATGTGAGAGCACAGTGAGAAGACGCAGTCTATGAACAGGAAGTAGGCTCTCCCTAGACATGAGATCTGCAGGTGCCCCCATAGCTGAGAATCCGGAGCCTGCTGTTCTGTAAGCCACCCAGTCCACGGGACTGTGTCACAGCATCATGAACGGGCCACGGCGACAATGCCACGCCTTACGGACCCAGCTCTGTGTGCGTGGTCACAAACGTGAGACATCATAACACCTGCAAGTGCCAACCACACGTGCACACTTAGGAATAAACCAAAGTGACATTGAATACCCTACTTCTCACACCCAAAGTGCAATCTCAGTTTTGTTCCCGAGTCACCCCCCGCCCCGACACAATCCACGCTTCCAGAATCATTATGCAAGGCTGACTGGACAGGCTGGCACTTCAGAGACTAAGTTCTGGAAGCCTCTGCAGATCCACCAGCAGGTTCAGAAACCACGTAGGGGTCTCCCTGAGCGCATTCCCCCTCTCAGGTCATGAACACGGCTCTCTCCGTGGCTTCACTGTCAATGGCAACTCTGCGCCCGCAGGACCCAGACCATGTTAACACTGTACAGCTACACGCATCCAGGCATGAGGCTGTCCGGTAACCGGGCCGCCTCTTGACACACTATCGTGAACCGGAGCCCTACTCTGTCCGAATACATCTTTTCCCTTCTGCGCCAGGGGGAGTGGCGCTCACTCCGACCCTCCCTGCCCTGGGCCAGGAAAATCACTTCGGGGGGTGAGGTGAGGGGCAGGAAGAGAATGTTCTGAAAACCAACACTCACATTTCCTGCCTTAACGTACTTAAGAAAAGAAATCCAAGACCATCCCCAGACTTTTCTAAGATAAACGCGATGGACCAGGGCAGGTGATAGTAGAAGCAGCTACGTGTTTGTGCCCAGGCCCCAGACGCGTCTGCAGCTCCTGACACCCCCGTGGAAATCGCCACCAGGGATGAGAGAGCAGGGCTGGATCCCCGGGCCTCCACCAAGAGCTACCCTCTTGATTTTATTTGCTCTAAACTGAAAATCGGTAACTCACAGGAGGAAAAGAAATCACAAGGTGGTTTGCATTTGTAACCTTTACATAAGAAGGATCTTCATGTGTGAAAACTGTAGGGAGGCCGTAATTAAGGATGCATGGCCTCACAAAAGAAAAAGAGCAAGTGCCCTGTCGTTGGTAGACTGTCAACCGGTTGGTTCTGCAGTAAAACAAGCTTTTGTCTCCGAAAGGCCTGGTGTGTAATTAAGAGACTGGAGAGCCAGCTGAGGCCGATTTAGCAAGCCGAGTCCCCATCGCCGGCACCCCGACAGTCACGGGGCTGCATCCGTTAACAAAGTGAGCAGGGGCTAATCATATTAGGAGTAATGATGGTGATAAAGTTAAGAAGAGAGCCGTGAGGAAACAGCCAAGATAAACACTGCCTTCCTCCCACTTCACGTTGGCTCGCTTTCCTTTCCTCCTTCTTGGCTCCGAACTGTTAAGTCGGGACTGGGTCCTGTATCGCCACGGCAGCATCGTTATTGAGCTGCCAAGAGGCACAGACCCTGCGCGGTTATGCTCTGTCCTCTGCCCGCCCCAGCCATGCCGCGGGTATTGGGGTCAAAGCAGTGAGGCACTTTTATATTTTCTACTTCTTTTATTTACAAAAAAAGGGGGGCAGGAAAAAACACAAGGAAAAGCCAATCTTTAAGCTTGCGGTCCTGTCACAGAAAATAAGGAGCTAAGAAGCCCACAGGACGGCACAGCAGGTGCGGACGGCGGGGCCGGCAGGCAGAGCCGGATCGATCCTCGGTGGCCGGTCTCATGGGCAGAGTGGTAACGGTCTGCATATTAACACACAGCCCGAGACGCTGCTGCCAAGGAAGCCAGCAGATTTGGGCCCCAGAACTGAGAGCCTGCATCACTTTCCAGGGTAGGGAAGAGAGCTCTACAAAATGCAAAATGGGGCGGCCGCTCTGGAAGAAGACGCTGGAGCAGAGCGTCACTAGCCATCTTACCACACGGCCCGGCCACCTCTTCCCTTGTGTTCATTTACCCAGAGAAGGTGAAACCTTACGTCCCCACACAAGAAAGCACAGGGATATTGTAGCAGGTTTATTCATAATTTCCAGATCGTGGAAGCAAGAAGATGTCCTCTGGTAGAGGGACAGGAAGACAAACTGGGGTCCATCCAGAGAAGCGAACCCTACTCAGCACCAAAAGGAAATGAGCCTTCAAGCCACAAAGACACGGAGGTACCTTACATGCTTATGACTAGGCAGAGAAGCGAATCTGAAAAGGCTCCATACCGTGATTCAAAGTGCAGGACATTCTGGAAAAGGCAGAGCTGTCCAGACCAGTACATGGCTGGGTGGCTCCCAGGGGCTGGGGGAGGGAGAGGGCAGATGGGTCCCAGAGGACTTGCAGGGCAGTGAAGCTATGCTGTAGGACCCCATAATTAAAGACACATCATTCTACAGTTTGTCCAAACCCAAAGACCGTACACCACCAAGTGTGGCCCCGAATGGCCAGTGTGGGCTCCAGGTGATAACGAGGTGGCCACGTACACTCACTCCCTGACACACGCACAGGTCTGATGGGGACGTTGATACAGGGGCTGTGTACGTGGGGGTGTGGAGCGCATGCAGGATCTCTGTACCTTCCCCTTAATTTTGCCGTGAACCTAAAATTAGTCTGAAAGATTCAAGCCTTCAAGGCAAAAAGCTTCATCGACCCAAATGTAATAAGCAAGGATTACAGAGGCAAAGTTGCTGATCCTCAACTCCACCTCCTCTTAGGAGACTCAAGTACACTATGACAGAGACCGAAATCTGTAAGTTAGACCGATTCTTACTGGTTGACAAAAATGTTCCAATATATTAGCAAAATTAAGGAAAACATTTTTTTGCATTTCTTTTGGAGGAAACGCCTTGCTGTATTAAAATCATATTGTGATTTTACCTTCACATATTTTAAATACCAAAAAAGAAGAGAACACGTTAATTTAGTGGATCCTTCTAATTTAGAGAGATTGTCACTCATTGCTCACACAGTAGGTCTTCTTGGAACACATGATTTATATGCAGTCATTTCTAGCGTTAGACGAGACCAGGAATGGCAAACACTACAGTTATGTGGTAACAGAACTTCAACTACTCAAAATAATGCACCAGGCATGTCCCCAGTGCTGACCGTATAGACGGAACCACTCTCCCGTGGACACTGAGCAGCGTCCTCGAGCCCGTGTGGCGCGGCTGCATGGACACTCAGGAATGAGGACCTTCCCAGCAGAGGCGGGAGCTGTTCTTGGCGTGGGGTGACCCGACCACAGCGACCCGGCAGGTTTAAACCAGCTTCTCCCTGGACAGCTGTCGGACTGGCATGTTTGCTTGTAACTGAAAATACCAGCAGATTCCTCAAGACAAGTTTATGGAAATTCAGTCTGAACCACTAGTTTACGGGAAAGGACACTGGACCCTCCAAGGAACTGGCAATCTGGGGTACAAGTCGGCAGGGCTGGGGCAGCGACACGGCGCGCCCTCGGCTCTGGTTAGATTTTTCACGAATACGCAGCTCGAAGCCTTGAGCCACAGACTGCCCTTGTGCCCCCGGCCGTGGCCTGCCACTGTGTCTGTGCCCGTGTCCCTGTGTGGCAGGGAGAGGGGTGCATCGAGGACAAATGTCACACGAGACCCTGGGACGAGAAAGTAAATCTAAGGGACCAACGACGCCGTCCTTCACGAAAGACCAGCTGAGAAGAAACGTCAGCGTCTCTCTTCACAGTGGTGTTGGCAGGACGTGGCCAGGACCAGCTCCGGACGCACGACATGCGGTGTCGACGGGTCATGCACACAGCAAACACCACAGCCTTAGGAATTGGGTCCCAAAGGTGCACCACTCACTAGACGCCAAAGAGAGCTTTCCACGCCTTCTCCACATTGAGAATCACCGCTTTAGTCTCTCCCGTGAATGTTGTGAAGGCAAAGCGTGGGCTCAGGGGACCTTTCCCAGCGTCCTCTGGCTTCCGTCAGAGCCGCGAACCCCAGGAAGTTGATCACAAACAGTTTTGCAGCGCTCCCTGCGTTCCCAAAATGCCTTGGGGAGTGGATGGGGACTTGCATGGCGGGAGGGGGCGGTCGGCCTGAGGGGAGGAAGAGCTAGTTGGGTCCTGCCCCACCCTCCTCACCGACTTGCTCTATGCTTCTGGGCAAGATTTCTTGGAGGGTTTCGTAGCTTTGAAAACCATTGGAAAACTGTTCCAGTCATTTCATATCAGACCTGGTCTCCATCAGTCACTGGGATAAGATTCTGTCCCATTTCAGATGACCTTGGGTGAGATTTTAATAATCTGATCCATTTTATTCTGCTTTTCCACTGAACTGATCATAGCCCTGGAGGTGAATGTGGAGGAAAGCCCATATGGGAAGGTATTTAAGGAAATTCATGCTACGATTTTCAGACACGTTTGGTCAATGTAACCAGTCTAAGCAACGGATGCTAATGATTCTAAGGAACCTGCTCATCCTGAAAATCACCAACTCACAGGAGAAAAACTAAGAGGCAAACACACTCAGTTTTTCTGAACAGTAATTAAATACTAAATCAAACTGAAGTTTAAAATCAGAGCAGGTAATGTAAAACGTATTCAACCTATATGATGGATCTCATATCCACTTTTGTTCCGTATTACTGTGCGTAAAAAACAAGTAGGGGGGAAATGGTTGAAGAAATAAACTCAGGGCAGAAATAGGTAAGGAGGAGAGGACAGATAGAAAGAGAAGGGAAGGCAAGTCGAGGCTCTGGAGGTCCAGAGACGGATGTGATTTTCAATACCCTTCTGTTCCTGGGCTTCAGCACCGGCGTAACTTGTCATCCGTGACCCCGGCCCTTCACCAGCTCATTCATCATCGCCTAACCAGGCTCCCTGGCTTCTCGGAGAAGCTTTCAGAGGTTCTACTCCGAGGGGTAAGCCCCAGCAGCAGGATTATCAGAAGCTTCCTGGAAGGACTCTCACATCACACACCAGGTAAGAACGAACAGAGGATGAATTCTGATCTCCGGGGACAAAGAGATCCCTTCTTCATGCTTTAAGGACAGACAGACCTCACTTCTCTGTAGCCTTTCAATTATTTCTCGGTGGGGCATCTACAGGAGTGAGCACTGAAGAAGAGTTTGTTCTCTGAATAGTTGAAACATTTTACTGGCTTTGATTGATTTTAACTCATTTAGGAAATCCTTTAGTGGCAGGTAAGAGACAGGTAAATTCAACTTAGCCTCGATTTCAGTTGCTGTAAATTCTCAGTTAATGTACGGAGATTCTTCCGGCATTTACAGGATGGTGAATGGTCTCCTGTGGCTCACCATCTATGAGGATGCCTACCACATCTGTGTGCACAGAACTCATCGTCTTCCCTGGGACTTTTCTCTTAGTCAGTAGAGGCTGATATTTGGGTACCTTTCATTTTTCTTTGTGTGTTCGCGGCCACTCTTCCTGGAAATAAATTAAAAAATGATGTCCGTAGGCTGAAAACGAATGTTTCCATAATAACACGCACGGAGAAGACCACTGGAAATAATTGTGTTCTCCAAGGGAAAGGGAAAAAAGCTTGAGGAACCCTAACAGGGCCCAAGAAAGAAGGGGAAATTAAAAAATTAAACAAGCAGATAAAATAAAATTATGTGAGATTATCAATTTTCGTTAAACCTGGAAGTGAGAGACAGAACTCTGATTTCAATACTAAAATGTTTTTAAATAAAATGTGGTCAACACTAAGAAGAGACTGCTGAATGCCAGGAAAAATAGAATAAGTGTTTAAACTCGTCCTTTCAAAACCTTTAAACTCGGAGTAAAGACATGACACAGGGACCGACATGACATCTGCTTCTTCACGCCCCTTCCGATCTGCCGTTTTCATTATGCATCAGGGGTGTACAATTCCTTACAAAGGGATATAAGAGGTTAGTTCTTTGCCAAGTAGTGATTTTGAGGACTACGAGGCAAGTGGGTTAGTGGAACTCAAATCCGGGGAGAGTTGCCACGATCCTGAGCATCATGAATGCTGGTCTGTGCCCCCCTTGTTCCCGTGAGGACCAGAGATGAGGTCAGACCCGCAGCTCTGTCTGTGGCGGACACCTGCCGCTTCTGCCTTAGCGTTCAGCCTCCCCCCGCTCCAGCAATCAAAACTATCCCTTCTCAGGTTCCAACTCATGGGCTTTAGAACTTGCTCCAACTCATTTTCAAGTGTAGGCATGTGACCCCAGCCTCATTGTCTAGGGCAAACAACCCAACCCACTGCAATCCAACTCTATCCCAAGGCCTTTGCTGGAACCCTTATGAAACAGGTGTTCTCTCCGGGGATTGCCAAACGCCAGTCTCAACCTCCTAGAAGTCATCTTTTTTACTCCTTGGAGGAAATTCTGAGACTCAGTCTACACAGAACAAATACAAAGTCTAATCAATTCCTGATGACATCATTAGAGCACTTAGGTTTACTCATGGCCAACGGCATCACTCTTGGACTCTGTGGCTTCATGAATCAATGCATCTCCTACCCTGGTTTTTGTCTGGCTTTATTTACTTTTATCCATTTGAACTGGGTTGCCATCATTTACATCTGATATTCTTGACATACTGCATCTTAAAAAGAAATATTAGTAAATTTAGAAGAGCATATTGGGACAGCTGGCTGGCTTAGTACAAAGAGCATGTGACTCTTCATCTCAAGATCGTGAGTTCAAACTGCACACTGGTTATAGAGGTCACCTAAATAAATAAATAAGCTTTTAAAAGGCGACAAAAAAGGAACATATTAAAAATGCTAGGATGGCTAAAGGGATCTGTAAATCAAGTCACTAGACAAGTAGGCTGAGGAAACTGGAGATTTGGGGGGTGGGGCAGAAAAGGTTAGAGCACACCTACTGTCGCCAATATTCTGAGGGAAGTTATCTGAGAGAGGACGCTCTGGGGGCTGCCTGAGGGGCGCAGAGCCATGACCAGGTCCTCCGGGAGAACTGGCAGTGAGTAGTGTTGCTAAAGAGATTCCTTCTCAGACCAACGCTGAGGTCCAAACGGCTCTACTGTGAACTCATAGAGTCTGTGACTCAATCATTTGAAATGGGAATATCCTTGATATTCTTCAACGCACCCCATAATCCAATAGGCTGGCATGCCAAAGAAACTCACACTCCTCCAGAGGTCTAGGTGGGGCGGGAGGGAAGGAAGGACGCAGCCAGTAAGAACAGACTGTATTTTTTTTTCTTTTAAAATTTTTAAATTTTAATTCCAGTTCATTAAATGCAGTGTGATAATAGTTTCAGGTGTACAATAAATGGTGACTGACCACTTCCAAACATCACCTGGGGCTCATCACCTGAGACACTGTATTTTGAACAGTTTTCTGAAATGCTGCCACGGCGCTTTAGGATATCCACGGCAGTCGCTGAGAGCCAACCTCACTTCTCTGTGGCTTAAAATCACTCAGGCAGGTCCACACACTGGCTCACAAGAGTTGCTGCTCGAGTCAGGGAGGATGCTTGCCGAGAATTCCACAGTGAGCGTCCGCAGCTCCGGAACGAGACACAGCATCATAGTCAGGGTCCACTGGAGACGTTACTTTTTAAGGCAAGACTTTGAATGAGTCGATGTTTACCCAGATCAGATAAAAGTCCTAAGAATCGGATGCAGTTACTGGCCACCAGTGCACCATGGCCGCTAAAAAATGTTGCCTGAGAGATGTACCAGATGGGTCTGCGATGATCTCAAAATATTTTAGAGATGAAAATAGGGTGGATTCGATTCTTTAAATCTCACCGGGTCTTGTGAACTCTGCCAGTCTCTGAAGGGGCCCCCACAGCTCCCTGCCGTCTGCAGTGTCCTCCTCTCCCTCCTTTCCAGGTAAGGTCCACGCCTTCCTGGGCAAATTTTTGTCAGGACTCAAGAGCACAAAGGAGCTGTCCTCACCGCTGTCACCCACGCTTCCCTGCGCCTCCGAGCTGTGATGGTCGCCGCAAGGCGCCGCTCTGACTTGTTCATGTGTTATTCATCAACTCCTCCCCAGGAGACGGTCATCCTGCAAGGGCAAAGGCTGTGGGGTTATTACTGCTGAGCCCCTGGGTCCTAAATTCAATCTGGAATATACCTGACAGCCAATATTTGCTGAATAAATCGTCACTCAAGTATTATGGTTTGTGTGGAATGTGTTTTTTTTGTAGCTAACCTGAGGAAAGCCCACGGGAATTCAATTTTGTTGACATCGTCCTGTTAGCCCGAAGTGGGAACAGATGTCATTGATACTGGGGACCCTGAGTAGAATACAGATCCCTCCCTCTTGGCATGTCATGAGGACATCACTGGATAGACTGAAGGAAACAGAACTCGAGTAAAGAATCTGCACATCAAGAAAAATGAGGATAGCTGTTCAGCTGTCCTAAAAATATCCTTCGTTTATTAACGGTGCCTTTGGAATATATTTGTTCTGTTCATTATCTCATAATTAATTAAATTTCTGAAATAAATATGCTATAGGTTTATAACAGTTGCAGAACAGGAAAAACACAATCCAACTGCAGGTCACATTCAGGTATAGGAAACTGAACTGTGTCCCGACGGCATGCAACGATGACTCTCCCCCCTGCGCTGAATTTTATCTGCAAATGAGAATTTATAACTCGGCAGTGCCTCAGAGTTTTCAAAGCATTCACACATTTTTTAATTCGATTCTCAAAAAAGTCTGTGAGGTATTTCGGGCAGGAGGACAACGTTTCTTCCACTCTACCTCCAGAGAAGCTAGGCCTTAGAGGGCTGTCTAAGCGACAGAGACAGGGCTCACATCCAAACTTCCAGCCCCGGGGTATTCTCGCTGCCCTTAAAGAACTGTGAAGCATAAGATAAAAGTGCCCTGGTTCTAGGACTAGGTTAAGCTCGGGGCACCTGAGTGGCTCAGCGGGTTAAGCATCCGACTTCAGCTCAGGTCATGATCTCACGGTTCAGGAGTTCAAGCCCCATGTCGGGCTCTGTGCTGACCACTCAGAGCCTGGAGCCTGCTTCAGAGTCTGTGTCTCTTTCTCTCTGGCCCTCCCCTGCTTGTGCTCTGTTTGTCTCTCTCTCTCTCTCAAAAATAAAAATTTAAAAAATATTGAAGAGGTTAATCTCTTAAAATTTATATGGAAAGTGCATGTTTTGGATGACCAAAACATAAGTACCTGCATTGTTAAAGATGTGAAATAAATTAACTCTCTTGTTCAGAAAAGAGACACCTAAAAACTCATTCTAATTAAATACAGTTATTGGCAATAGGAAGGTTCAGAGCTCTGACGCACTATCATTTAAAGAGAAACTAAAATGGGGATCAACAACGGCTCCATTTACTCATTGAGTCATTCACCAAAGTGGCAGCAAGGTAGAAGAGGTTACTGTCACAATATTTCAGTATCTGCCCACGTATCCAAGCGCAACAATACAGGGTGAGTCGCGCTTGAGGCACGATAGAGACGAGTAGGCCATATAATTTGCAAATAAGGCCAGACGTTAAATGATTTCTAAAGAAAGAAAACACCTGTTCGGCAGAAGATCAAGCAAGTGCACGAGCAGGTGAAATGCTGGGTGTCAACTCCATTCATTGCCTGTTTCCACCTTCTTTTGCCTAAATCTCTCTCCCGCCACTAGATCGGTACCTGTGTAAGCACAGCAAAGGCAGTCATGCCAGGAAATGGCACGGGACCCACACAAAGGCACAGGACGAGGTATGAGAGCAACACCTTATCCCCGAGATGCTTAGGACCACAGGGGTCCATGCACGTGTGGCTTGGAAGGAGAAAGAGAAAATAACTTGGGTGAACTACTATCTGCATGTCAAAAGGGCTGCCAAAGGTGCTGTGTACTTGCTACTTCATTTCATCTCTGACAACTCCATGAGGATAGATGAAGAGAGGTACGGATAGCGGTCGGGACTCACCTACCCCATCATACTAATCTACAAAAAAAAAAAATTGAGGGGGTAAGGTGACTTGTTCAGAGCACATAGAAGATGGCGGCAAAGTGAAGATTAGAACACAAGACTCCTGGGCGCCCCGGGGGGTCGGTCGGTTAAGTGTCCGACTCTTGGTTTCGGCACAGGTCATGATCCCATGGTTCATGGAATCGAGTCCCTCGTGGGGCTCTGCGCTGAAGTGCAGAGTTTTCTGGGGATTCTCTTTCCCTCTCTCTCTGTCCTTACCCCACACACGTGCTTGCTCGCTCTCGCTCTCAAAAGAAATAATTGAAATTATTGATTATGGAAATCAACTTGGTATTTTACCATTCTGATCACCGAAGAGGAAACCGTGGTAACATTCAGGGGTTACCAGCAGCACTTTACTTTCCCTCCAGACTCAAGTATTTTGTCTACAATGAAAAAATAAAGTTAGGTGATTTTTCTAGGATGGTGTGTCTGGACGCTCAGAACAGCAGACTACATCTCTCCGTTCCTCAATCTCCATGACTCAGATAAGTGCGCGGACACGTCGCTGTCCTGGGCAGACGCACCCTGATGGATGCCCAAAGACGACTCGCTCTGGCCAACGTCCCCTCACCATTCTTCTCCGTCAGACTTCTGGTCCATCCACGTTGCCTGTGTATTTATATCAGAGGGTAATGTTCTACGTAATTAATAAAGCTTGCTTTCAGCTGAGAAGACAGAAAATAAATGGGGGGCATGGAACTGAAAGGTAGCAAACCCTCAGTCCTGCAGCCTGCCGGCGGCAGGAAGATTAAAACCTACTTCCAGACGCATGGTGAGGTCAGAACATTCTGTAGAGAAGGTCACGTGTTTTCTTAAAACTGAAGATAAATACTCACAACGGGCGAGGGTGATCAAAAATGTCACAGCAACTTTAGTCTTCAAGGGAGTTGTGAAACAAGGCGAGGGGACCAGTCATTCTCTCAAAGGAGGGATAAAAACGCTCTGTCTCGCTTAGAAAGCAGCTTCTGGAACAACAGAAAGGGTAGCTCCAAGGAGGTCTGTCAAGATCAGGAGAGCTCTGGCTTCTCCTCAAGCGATGGACCCTGCAGAAGGTGACTACGGCTTAGGAGGCAAATGTCTCTCCCAAGAGGTCATTACTGTCTCAGAGCACTGACTTCACTTTTTGTGATTTTCATTCTTAAAACAGTCGAGTAAAGGCAGCTCACCACGGCAACAGCAAATCTGAGTGACGAGAAATCTGATGGTCTTTGTGACCTTAGCACGTAGTTAATACATGAATCCCATTTCGTGGGTACTTACTGCATTATTTAAGCCCTAATGTCTAAAGCACTGTTTCTGTGACTCTAGCCAGTAAAACTGGGAGTCAAACTCTTCCCTTCGCTAATATGTTCCAATGGAACAGACTTCCTAAAACAGGAAATATGGTAAATGTGAACCACGGGGGTTTACACAACGATTCGAAGGATTCAAATCACATTACACGTTCTACGTGTGTCCTTTATAAGGTTGCAATAATTCTGATAATTGCCAACAGATAGGGACTCATGGGGCTAAAGAAATTCAGAGCCTCAAATCCCCCCAAATCCGTTGTTTATACGGTCTACCTCTGGCCCGCTGGGGACTGAAGCCGCTGTGCTGGGAATCACTCACAGCTTCTTCCCTTACCTGCTTTGAGCTTGTGGCCGTTTCAGTAACTCTTCATTCACAGCCGCGGTCCGGAGCGTGCCTTCTGTTTCACCCTGCCTAACAAACGGAGTCCCCGGAGGGCAGCGGGGATGAGCCACCCATCCACTTTCCCGATGATTGCCATTATTCTGGAGGACTCCCTGGCAAACGGACTTCATGATTCCATACCGTAAGTATACTCTGCCTAGATGTAAAATTGCCTTGGCAGGCTCATTCTTGATCATGAAGACACTTGCTTTGAGTCAGGTATCACCACCCAGCACTCATTTTTGCCCAGCGGTCCCCGAAGCCTTACACATCAGAACACTCAGTCATGAAACATCTCGTTGATAGGTTACTTAGTGCAAGGACACCCTTGCCTGTCTATATAAAGAGTGCAGCAAATGAACAACAAAAGCAGCTGACCCATCTGTCTGCCGGGGTCCGTTTGCTGAACAGAACTGGACGGGTGCAAGAGCTGTTTGAATTCATTCGTGATTTACTCTTCCTTCTCCTCTGTCTTAGTCCTCACAAACGCACGTACGGGAAAAGACTGGCGTGGTTTCTTAGACATTTCTTAGAAACTTAAACTACCTTGAAGCATGACAAGACCCACACACTCCAGCCAGCCTCCAGGACTATTCACTTTATCTTGAAACATTCTACAAGATCATGCTAAGTCTTCCCAAGTTTGCATCCATGATTCCCAAAGTTAATTACTAATCACAATTCCTGTGAAACTTTAAAAATCTATATATTAGTGGGTGTCACTACCAGACATTCCAATCCAAAAGAGAAGCTGTATTTTTATTGTTGCTTGGAGAGAGGGTGCATTTTTGCAAGGCTTTTCACTCGGGAAACCCCTCTCAGGAAGACAGTAATTTATTTCATTTGAGGGAAACTCCCTTCTTTCTTCCCTTCCTTCCCCCCTCCCTCTTTCCTTTCTTTCTCCTTCCTCCCTCCTTTCCTTCCTTCTCTTTTTTTCTTCCCTTCCTTCCTTCCCTCTTTCCTCCCTTCCTATTTCCTTCTCCTTCCTTCTCTCTCTTCCTCTCCTTTCCTTCCTCCCTTCTTTTCCTTTCCTCTATTTTTCTCTATAAATACTAATAAGTGATAAAATAAGAAGAAAATAGAAAACAAGTTGTCACAGGTGTTTCACATACATTCTTCTCACACATCCACCCAGGAGACTTTTGAGATAAACAAGATAAAGAAAGCAGATATGAAAATAGAGACTCAGAGCAGTTCAATAACATCCAACATCACATAGCTAAGGGTTGACTAAGTGGGGATTCAAGCTCAGGACTGTGATTTCAAAACCTCTCCTGCTCTTTTTACTCCATTAAGTTGCTACAAATATGAAGAGATTGTGAAATATGTGTTCTTCAAAAATGCAAATGGCTGTTAGCATTTTTTTTTCTTTCCAACCTTTTTCCTGTGCGTGGCCTCTGGTGTATGCCGTATGTAATTTATAACCTGTTCCACATCACAGCGCATCTTTCAATGGATCTCAGGTTATTATATAGTCATGACGACCATCTTTGCATTGTTGTATAACATCTGTGACTCTTACACACAGGTTAATAGGTTACTTAAATACTCCTAGATTAATGGAAGTTAAGTAACATTCAGTTACCAACTTTTAAATTTTTTTCATGTGTATTTATTTTTGAGAAACAAAGCGTGAGGGAGGGAGTGGGAGAGGGAGACACAGAATTAGAAGCAGGCTCCAGGCGCTGAGCTGTCAGCACGGAGCCCGATGCGGGGCTCAAACTCACAAACCACGAAATCATGCCCTGAGCCTAAGTCGGACCCTCAACCGACTGAGCTACCAGAGTACCCCTCAGTTACCAACTTTTAAAAGCCAGTATGTGTGAAGGACTTTGCTGCAATGAGCTACACGTGTCCCCGGGCTTCCAGGCGTTCTGAGCGCCCACTCGCTAGCCCCTGGGCAGGTTCTTCTAACTTGAGGACGGAAGTGCATTTGGCCAGACTGAACCACTGGAGCATCTGCAGTGTCTCCTCAAGCGCTACGTCCCATAACTTTCCATCGATCAAAGCAAGGCCGACGAGGCAGGACGCAGACTTTGCACATCCCACGGGCGGGCCTGCAGGCACCTCTAACAGCACGGCTGCAGAAGGGATACGTTGGGAACACTGAGCGTCCACCGCACATGCTCGGAGCGGGAAGACGGTGAGAGTGGAATGTGCCTTCAGCAGCAGTGAGAGTAGAGTTGAGGCTCACGCAGCGGTAGGTCGGGAACGGTCACGTCATGCACTGAATGTCTGTGTCCCCCAAAACTTGTGTGTCGAAACCTAATCCCCAGTGTGATGGTATCTGGAGGCAAAGCCTTCGGGAGATGTTTAGTTCTGATGAGGCCATGAGGGTGGGGCCCCAGGATGGAAAGAATGTCTTTATAGGAAGAGAAGGAGAGACCAGAACTCATTCTCTCCATCATGTGAGGACAGTGAGAAGGTGGCTGTCTCAAGCCAGAAAGTGAACTGTCACCGGGAACCTTGAGCTTGGGTGTCCAGCCCTGCAAACCGTGAGACAGAAGTCATCAAGTGTGAGCCGCCCGTTCTGCGGTGCCTTGTTTCAGCAGCCCAAGCTCACCGTTACAGGCAGAGACTGAGAGAAGCAGACAGGTGTAAGAGCTATTTATGAAGTCCATCGGCCAGTGTCCTGGCAGGAAACAGACGGCACATGAATGAGAATTGAGGATATTAATAAAAAGAATATTTACAACAGCGAAGAGAGTGTCAAGAACACCAACAGTGAGGGAGTGAACACAAGCAGTGGTGGTTATGAACCCGTGCCCTGAAGTGGGTTTTGCCAGACCCGCAATGACCCTTTCCGCGGAGGAGGGTCTCCACAGAGAGCTGGAGCTCAAGGTCACAAACCCCGCAGACGCCACGGCCCAGCAGCAAGGAAACAGGAGGGCAAGCACCCTCGCCGTCTCCCGTTCTGTGCCTTCCTGGGGCGACCGTCATCAAGGAGGCCCAAAAGACCAGAGGCTACAGTCCATGGGGCTAAGTGTCACAGAGCAAAGAGAGGACGGCACGTCGCAGGAACCGGACTTGGAGGGACACGAAGACAATCACCAGGATAATCTGCCCTTCTCACGACCGACCATGTAGTTTCTCCTTCTTTTCAATGGAAACTTTTGCCTGCCGAACACGGAATGATTCCAATTTAACAACACTTCCACGAAGAACCAAAGCGATAATATTACCCAGAGTCCTTTGTGTAAAGCAGCAGGGGGGAAGGTGTGGGGGAGGGGAGAACGGCGAGCACACACCACGGCCTCCACAGGGCCTCCGTGACGAGGCCTGGACGTGCACCCCGGCTTCCTCCTCCCGCCAACCAGGCACACTCCTCTTACGTCAGCTAGCAGGGCCCGCTGGCTCACAAAACGTTTTACTTGTTTGTTGTTGCCTAACTGCTATCAACAATGGTTGCAAATCACCAACAGGCATGGATTTACTGAGTTGCGATTACTTCCCATTGGCCGTCATGATGGGACACGACAGTAGTAGAGGGCAGCTCGGGGCACGCGGGGATGCCTAGCCTCCCAGCCGTCGCTGCGTAACATCAACCACGTTTCCCCTAGAGATCGGGATGGACCGTGCCAGGTAGCACCGTGACCTCCTACACGCCTTCCGTGACCCAGAGGCCAAGAGGCAGCCTCCGCGTGTAACTCAACAAAATCATTCCTCCCTTGAATGCCAGGTCTCCAGGTCCAGCACACCCAGGAGTGCAGAGACGTGAAGGAACTTTCTGGAACTGGGTAGGTAGGTGTGATCGTGAGGGAGACAGGATTCCTGCTTCTGTCCCTGGGCTCCTGGACCCACAGAATTTGGCTGCTGGGGAAAAGAATACCATTCCTTGGCCCCTGGTTTAAAGGTCTATACTAGGTCTTGAGGGACAGTGTCCTCACCTTGCAGGGTATTTCCTCCTAACTGGTGGCACAATGTAGCATTCACCAAAGTCACCATAGTATCATGCCAGCTGCTTCTGAGGGACAGGGAGACCCCTGCCAGAGTTCCTCTGTCCAAATACGAGTTCCTTAGTCTGAGGCAATGGTCTCTGTGGCGACATGTTCATGAGTTAAGCGTTTCCATAAGTCCACAAATGACGTTGGCATAAATTCTATGAGTAGGGCTGGCAGATGAGTCTTTGGAACGTCTTCAAAGACAAATCACAGCTCCCTCCATAATGAAACAGTTCTAATAAAATTGATATCCAGGATGTGGCCAAGTTTTCCCCTTGAAAAATGCCATATCAAGAATTCAATATTGGTCTCCTGTGCTGGCAACTGGGCAGAGTGGCCGAAGCCACAATGGGCTTGGCACAAGGAAGCCCACACTGTTATTCTTGCACAAGGTCCCCGCGAGTGCTGTGAGAGGCACGTGGGCAAGGTTCCCAAGGTAACACGGAGCACCTGCAGGAGAAGGCAGTCTTTGCACATGAGATCACGTTGTCTGAGAATCAGACCTGAGCATCAGGCCATCTCGCCTTCTATCAACTGGACAGGCAGCAGCCTGCTGGAGGAGCGTGCACGAGCCTTCTGGACCACCCCGGGGGGCCGGGGCATAGGGGCCTTCAGCTCTTTGCTGGCGTGGATGTGCCAGAACAGACTATCCACACGCCAGGTGAGCGCTTTCCCCCCTCTGTTAACGCACAGGGACCTCCCTCTGAGGCCTCTTCCTCCGTGACGAGGTGAGGTAGCCACAGAGGCAGGCCCGGGGGACACGATCCTGGGACAGGTACGCGGCCTGGCATGCCTGCTCACGCCCCGTCTTGCATACACAATACACAACACGGATGCGACAGTAAAACGCTGCTGGGCATAGTCCAGATACAGTTTTAAGACCCTATGCTTGGTATAAACCCCAATTTTGACAGCTTGTGTCACATACTTGCTGATATCCCAGGTCAGGTATTCAGTCTCTGCCCGGACCCAGGAGCAGCGGATCAAATGCAGAATACAGTGGTCAGAGTGGGTGAGGTCGCACGCAAAACCCTGAGGCTCTGCCACCTCTGCTGCTGGAGCTTGCCCGGTCCCCGGAAGGCGCCAGCTCCCTCTGCCCCCGGCACCTGGAGGTGCCCCTGAGCCTGCTAGGGGGTGCGGCCCGGGGAGTCAGATGGTCTCCACCATCCCTCAGCTCTGTGCGCCGCCTTCTCTTACTCCAGATTCTGGTCAAAGCTTAGGAAGTGAAGGTGGCCTGGGGTCACAGCAGGAGAATCCAACATGATCTATGTTGTTCAGAACCCAGAGACCCTCTGAAGGCTGTGCCGGGCAGCTGGCCTCGTACTGTGGAGTGTGGAGGAGACCTCCCTACACGGGAGACAAGGGGACCCTGAGGAGCTCCAACCTGGCAGACATCTGGGTCCACAGTGACTGTCCCCTAACTAGGGTGCTTATAGGCACTGTCTCACACAGTCATTTAAATTTTTTTACTGTTTTATTTATTTTTGAGAGAGAGAGAGACAGCGTGAGCAGGGGAGGGTCAGAGAGAGGGAGACACAGAATCCAAAGACAGGCTCCAGGTTCTGAACTGTCAGCACAGAGCCGGACGCGGGGCTCAAACCCACCAACCATGAGATCATGACCTGAGCCAAAGTCGGACGCTTAAACGACTGAGCCCCCCAGGCGCCCCTCCCAGCGCCATTTAGCATGAGGTTACTGACAGAACAGAGCAGCGTGATCGGGATGTACGGACAGCCAAGGCTCCTCTAGCGTTGTGCCAAAACCAGGAGGCCAGGCATCGCCCTGCAGTACGGCAAAAAGGTTTGTGGCGAACTGTCCCCGGTTTATCTTCACTGCTGGGTACTATGGAGAAAATCCGCTCAGGCAGTGGGTGCGCGGACGCACCAGCGGCCCGAAGCGCCGGGGACTGACCCCAGCGAACGCGGCGCGTCTGGGACAGCGGCTGTGACGGTTACCGCCGCTGATCCCGTTGGTGATGATCCGAGTCGTTCCGCGACATCCGTCCAGCTTCTCCACTGGCCGACGGAGTGCGCTGGGTGAGGGTGTGGCAGGCGTCCCACTTCCGCGTCCTGACACCGTGTTGGAAGCACACCTCTGATACTTTCCCACGTCATTCAGTTTACTGTTCTGAAGGGGAGCGCACTTCCGGGAATTTCCATTTGGGTCTTTCGAATAGTGCTTCCTCCAATGGTAAGAGAGCTCGGGGGGTTCTGATAGTGGTTACATATATTTATAGTCTCCAAGACGTCACAGAGAGCTACAGACAAGCTCGTGGCCTGCCTGGAATCCTCTGTGAAACAGGGTCGTGCCGCATCTCTCTCACCTGCTGCCTTGCTGGGAGTTTTTTGGATTTTTTGGCCAAGAAACCATCAAGATATTTTGTGTCTCTAGGGATTAACGTCCTATCAGGGAGACTATTTTATAATCCCTAGAAAATCTGGATCATTTTAATTCCCAAATATACAGGGGTCCTGCTGGTAGATCACAGGTCTTTCTGGGGATGTTTGGAGAAACCACCATGCTCTGTCTTTCAGGTAAGCGGCAAGGTTTTCCCAAACAGCTGGTGAAGACAGAGAGATGAAGGAGCCCTTCTCTGAGCTGTGGGATGTAAAGGGGGCCAGTCGTGGGCACAATGGGTCGGTGCAGGAGGAGGAAGCAAGGAGCCCAGAGTCCTGTTCGTGACACGGTGAAATAAAGATGCTCTGAAACGGCCAAGGAGCGATGTGTAATAAACACCCAGATACAGAAGCCTGAGCCAGAACTCTCGAATGGGAAGGCATTAGCAATTAGATAGTAATTGAATACATCGACCTGGATAGGAACTTGGGGGGAAGGCAGCATTTAAGGTTCATGCAGAAAAGACGACCTAGCCAAGAGGGGTAAGGCAGATCATCCGGCATGGTACAAGGGAAAACAAAAACGGGAAGCTGCAGAGACCGCGAGAAGACGTGTTCAGGAAGTAGGAAGTAGTCTCTATTGCGTCAAATGTTGCCAGAACTTCAAAAATGGGAGGAAGAAAAAATGCATTTTCGAACTGGTGACAGGGAGGTAAGCGGTGTCCTTCGCAAGAGCGGCTTCCGCCGAGCTCTGAAGGCGGAGCCAGAGGGCGCCACCGATGCGACAGAACACGGCTTGTTTCAAATAATCCTGTCTTTCAAAACCCAACCAGCTTAACGTTTTTTGAGCTATTCCTAAGTGTGTTGATTGGGATTCCTCCTTTCTGCCCTCTTACGATCCACAGCCCAGCGGCAGTGAGCCACTGACAGCACACTGCTTCGCTTGCCCCAACAGAAATCCTCCCCAGGCCACCTCCGTAGACCCGTGAGGTCCATTCCGAGGGTGAGATGTCCCAAGTTATGCATTTGTCCCTGCGCTCCTGTGAGGCCAGAACAGATGCAGCGGGGGGGCCGCTGCCCGGTTCTCAGAAGTCAACACGGCTGCGGCGTCTAACACGGCATCATCTGTCACAAAGAAAAGTCCGCCCGGGGTTTTTCAAGCCAAACACCCAGTGCTTAACTCCACTCACTAACCGTAGCCAAAAATTCATAAATTTGCACGTTTTGTTACATTCAGCTTGCCTGTGACTTATTTTGCTTCTGAAATGTCACCGATGCAGGGCACCTCTCCTGCCTTCTACGAGTTTGTGTCGCCTTGGATGCTCCCTACACCTGCTGGCTTTTTGCACTGTGACTCACAGTTGTGTTACGCTGGACACGAAATCGAGGTATGAAGTTCCTTTGGGAATTTAATTATTCCAAATGGACAAAGCCGAGGAGACATGGGCGACAGAGGATTACAGAGTGGTGGGACCTGAGTATTTACCTGTGAAAACATTCATGCGGAAGCAGGAGGAGTTCGGCCAACTGCGCATTAACCGGGGATTTAACCACCCACACTTCTGTGAACGAGATGAGCCCAAAACAGCACCCGCCCGAGGACACTAGACATTGACGGACGGCACCAGCAGTATTAAAACCATTTTCTATCTTACGACTGAGAACACTTACAGGAAAGACTCATTCCCAAGGCTTCAGTCATTTGGATATGAGTGGCGTTCTCACGGCGTTCTCCTAGTTTCTGCTCCTCATCATTTAGTACAGAAGTGGGTAGATCTTTCTGTAAAGCTAGACTGTTTCCCTGTGATAAGAATTTCCCGACGCTGTAAGCCCCCCTTGTCTTGCTCCACGTTTTGACTCCTAGAACGTAGATTAGTCCGTCCAATTATTGACTCCTCCT